>JBBPOD010000498.1:0-17914 GCA_038091255.1 Tylopilus intermedius | reverse complement strand
CCCGTCAATTTTATTGTAATCACTGACGGTGCACCGAGTAAGTCGCTTATCTGCATTTGGTGCGGTCGACAATCTCAGCTGTGTGTTTCAGCCGACGAGCCTGCGGATTCTATCGTTTCACTGGCACGCAGGCTGGACCGTGGGAATTTCCCTCTCGCTCAGGTGAGGCGGGTTGTTCAAGTTAGAGATAACGAAGCAACAGCTAACCCGGAATCGTGGGCAGGTTGGCATCCAGTTCGTCCAGATAGGAGACGACAAAGAGGCAACAGAATTCCTGAGACAATTGGATGACGATCTGAGTGGCTCCTTCGGTGTCCGAGTAAGTCCATGTGCGTACTGGTAATCCACGATGCTCATTACGTGCACACCAGGATATAGTCGATACGACACCTTTCCTTGGGGTAAGCCTGACGGCTGAGATGCTACTCAAGATACTATTGGGTGGTATAAACCGCCGTGTCGACAGACGTGGCGCACAGGCGGTGATAAGCCTGTAGTTTTCCCCCTCACATCATTTTATCTCCTTCAAGCGGGGTCTTTTAGGCCTAGCACCCATCACTTGCTACGAGATCCCCTAACTCTTTTTAATCTCAACTTTTCCGCACGTAAGGTTGTTACAAAATCATGTGTTACTTTAGTGTGAATTATACGGGCTTTGTATGAAACACTCCTCCAGTATCGTGGTCTCTGGGCTTGGTGAGAAATGGTGTTACTTAGGGGGCATCGGAGGAGGAGAATCGTGAGGTGAATCTGATCTGACCGTAGGGTTTGTTTCGTGTTGGTCTGACCCGGTACTTGCTGGTAAGTTCAAGTTGTGGACGTGCCACGAGGGTCCCCAAGTCTCACTCAACAACCTTTTGGGATAGAAGTAGGCGAAAGGTGAATCCAGAGAGAACTATGCACATCACCGTGACGATGGACGCGACCCGCGAATCACGAGCACCCGATGGGAACGAGAGAGCGACGTAATATTGATGACTTGCTTCACTGAGACAGTACTAGTAAGACATACTGTCTGGTTTCTAGACGACATCGCGGTGCGGCACAACGCGCGAACAGTTGAAATCCGGTGCGTCATCAACAATTGTAGGGATTCAACGGGTAGTGCAGACTTATCGTTGTGGCAACATCATTGGGAATCGGGATCTCATTAGCAACCAATCGGCCAGAAGCGGCTCTGAATCTTGTATCTGGCTGTTTCGTATGCCTCCCGGTCCGAGGCCCTCCATATTTCTCTCATGCACTCAACCTTTGAGCTGACGCCCACCTGATTCAGAGTGGTCCGCTGGTAGGTTGCAGTTCAATGGCTACTAAGTAGTACGGGTTACGTGTTCAAATCACATATGTGCGGTGTACCTCGGCACCCGGTCAAGCGGTCAAGCTACCGAGAGGCTTTGAGATAAATTACGCTGGGAATAACTAGAATCTATATCTCACGGCACCATCCACTTGCACTGACGAGTTTTCCGAGCACGGGCTAGTAAGCGAGGGAGTTACCTCATAATTTCCATATTAGAAATGAACCGTTCCATGTTCGCTCACTTTTTGATTCAGTGATGGACTAGATCTCGTGTGGAGACGAACAACAACACAATTACATAAACATTATCGTCCGAAAATCAGACAGCGCGAGAACGCCGTCGTACTAGTAGCAGCGGTGTTTCATCATGATATCAAAGCAGCTTATACTAAGCCGTACCCGGTACCACGACTCATACACGGGACCCCCTTGTTCGCAGCTCCAAGTGTAGCAATGGTGCAGGCATTGCAAGCGCCATATGCCCTCCCAACCTTCGCCTCTGTCTCCCACAACAATTGGCCGAGTAATTCTGAATGGGCTGCGTTGAACCAATCAGTCGGTGGACGCCTTCAAGCCCTCCGGCCATGGGCGGCCGTCTGCTATATGTCCGACCCGCTTTATGACGCAGAGGAGTGTCAATCGGTGCTTGTACGATATAGCAACGACACTGAGGCATGTCTTTTTATTTTGTGTCGTGCACATCGTTAGAATTTTCCCGTTAGCGCGAAGAAATTCCCGCGGCACTTCTGTGGACAAACTGGGAGACATGCGGTTATGACCAAGGTTGTGCTTTGAATTACAACGACCCTCAACCGGTTAGCGGTGCAACGTGCCATCAGGGCTCAACCCCGCCTTATAGTATCGCGATCCAAGATGCCGAAGATGCGAGTGCTATCGTCAAGTGGGCAGCTGCTCATAATGTCAAATTAACCATAAAGAATACAGGTTTGTCGATCCCTTCATATGGGGTGCTAGTACGTTTAAGGAACACTAGGACATGATTATCATGGCCGTTCTGCCGCACCTTCCACTCTTCAGGTGAACACTCACTTGATGGATAGTCTCCACTACGTCCCAGAGTTCGTTCCGCAGGGATCCGATGCTGCCCCGGTTTCTGCCTTGACGATGGGTGCCGGTGTGCAGAGCCACAGTGGTAAGCACCTTGTTGCTCTTGCCCTCCCGTATGAAAACAATGTGGTATAGTTTACGAATATGCTGTCACCCACAGCTTCACCCCGGTGATTGGAACATGTTTGACAATTGGAGTTGGTGAGGAATCCCTGAGTTACGCGGCTTGTCACTGATCCCCCACGAACTTAGCTGGTGGTTACCTCCAAGGAGGTGGAAATAGCCTGTAAATATAATCTCGTTGCGCGAGACAACTCACTGACATCCGTCGGCTCTCCTACAGGTTGACACCCGTGTATGGGCTCGCTGTAAGCCACTTTTTTCATTCGCCACCGCTGCATCTGATTTAGTTGACAATCGGGAAACAGGCAGATAACGCTCTCGAATTCCAGGTGATTTTTCCTCGCTCCAATATTTCACCAGGTTCATAAATTTGAATACAGGTTGTCACTGCAGACGGGTCGATCAGAGTGGCAAATGAAATCCAGAATCCAGACTTATTTTGGGCGCTTCGTGGAGGGGGTGCAGGTAGCTGGGGTATCATTAGTGCGTACCAATCCATCTGGTCCACACGCTGTAACCTGATTTTTGTAGCCTCTGCCACTGTTCGGGTATATCCACCCGTTTCAATTGGAGCGTCTCTGCTTTCGATCGTACCCAACGCATTCCAAAACGTGACCGCTCTTGGTATTGATTTTATCAGCTTAGTTGCCAAATATCAGAACGCTTGGGTGAACGTGGGTATCACCGATGTATTGTTTGTCTACCCAGACCAATACAATGTTGTACGTATTTTGCTATCATCAAACCCATCTAGCACATTAATGACCCGATACCATCAGTCATTTTATTGGCCTACCAGTCACACTGACGTATCTGAGCTCTATTCCTTCTTCGAGGAACTCAAAGATCTTTCCTCACACTACACGGTGACCTCGAACGAAACTTCAGTGTCAATGTTCCCTAGCGTTAGTGCCGTCATCGAACAGCATTTTGGAGTATTCGTGGACTCGTTCCTCCATTATGGGGCCTCGAACCAATTATTATCCCGGCTTATCCCCAAAGACTACATCGACCCTTCTAACTACTCGTCGATCAGAATGGTTGCACAGGCAATCTGGGATGGGCTGCAGATCGTCAACGAACCACTCGGGTTAGAAGGGGATGGCTTATTTGGCAATGTTCCAGTTGCAATGTTCGGATATATGCCAGCGGGGACGTCGAAATCCGTGAATGATACCGGTGCGAATC
The DNA here is from genome assembly GCA_038091255.1 of Tylopilus intermedius. Classification (NCBI taxonomy): domain Eukaryota; kingdom Fungi; phylum Basidiomycota; class Agaricomycetes; order Boletales; family Boletaceae; genus Tylopilus; species Tylopilus intermedius. The sequence goes on along the minus strand of JBBPOD010000498.1, from coordinate 14,235 downwards.
CAGGAATGTATGCAGCTGGATTACAAGTCTACTACTATGTGTGAGTGCCTGGCTCTTTTTATTCCATCAAACCTATGGGGCGAGATTGAGTCGAGGAATAACTTGTTTCGTAGGCAATGGACGCTCGGAGTCGACAAAATGACAAACTCAAAAATCATAACGGCAACTCACAATGCTATATCACCGTTGACCGCTCTGGGAATCAAGAGTAGCTACCAAAATGAAGGTGACATTTTCGAGGAAGACTGGAAAGAAGGTACCTTAGCGATGTCTTTCATGATCTCGTCGACCATCTCATCGTTTGTCGCATGTAGCGTTCTTCGGGTACAAGTACACCCAGTTGTTATCTATCAAGCAGAAATACGATCCCAACAATTGTGAGTTGATACTTGCCCTACCCGACGTCAAGCGCACTCACGCGCATTGACAGTCTTCACGACATACAAGGTAAATATCCCCCTCTGAGCTTGAAAGGTATATTCATCACCATAATGTCCTCTACTAGGGAGTTGGTTCTGTGACAGATCATCCTGTGTACCAGTGTTACGTTAACAAAGAGAAGGAGTTGCTCAAGTAGACAAGTCGATAGTCTGCCAGTAGTGGGCAGTTTATTTCATGTTTGGAACAAGGTTGTACTTGCAAATGCTATAGTCATTCAGTGATTCGTATTCACTCCGATTCACTCGAGAGATTATGTCGGCTACCCAGTGAACTCACGGCCAGATGTCCATTTGAGCACGATTATCACAGTTATGTCGCAATATCGGTTTCGTGTCCTGACTAAACTCCTACATTAGCTATGTAATCCTGTGCTTTGCCTTCCTGTACTATATGGTGAGGTTGGAAGTGTTGGCCATGGAGGGCTGGACGTTCGTGCTCACTTCGGTAGAAGGTTTTTGGACTCAGCGCATTTGGCATGTCGGCATGCAGCTTCATCTCTCGAACACTGCCTCGGCCGAACAACCGACGCAGCGAACGACTCGATATGTCAGGTAAAATCGTTTTATTAGTGGGGTGTAGCTAGATGCATTTAGGGCATGTACTTACTGGAGCGGGGCCATAGTGCAGCCGTATGATCCAAAGCAGGATCCCACACCGTCGTCGTCGTTGCTGATAAAGGGAGGGGCGCATGGCACGTGTCGCCGGGACATCTGAATCGTGTTGTCATTGTCCTCGCTGCTAGTAAAGGGAGAGGCGCATGGCACGTGTGGGGCGCATAGCATGTGTTGTTGGGGCCCGCATGGTGGCGACATTGCGTCGTCGCTGTCGTCACCGTGTCCTCGCTCTCATGCTCAAGTGGTGAAGGGACGGGTGGTAGCGGTAGGGTGGGGCGGGTGGCACATTAGCATGGTTGCGTGTCCTCGCGCTCGCGCTCGTTGCTGGTGAAGGGACAGGCGATGGTTGTCGTGTGGCATGCTCCATTGTCATCATTGTCGCTATGTCTTCGCCCTCGTGCTCATTGCGCAATGAGGGGATAGGTGGGGATAGGTGGTGGTGTGGTATGAGGCGCATGGCACGCGTCATTGGTATTGTCGTCGTCGCCCTGTCCTCGTACTCCGAGTCGTCTAGTGGGAAGGGAGGCATACTGTTGGTAACGTGAGTTGTCTTGTGCGACGGGTACTATGTGGTAATTCAAGTTTTGCGATTAGTTCATCAAGCGGAGCACGAGCCCAGGCAAGGTGACACCCAGTGGATGCATAGGCGGGTGGGGGAGGTCTTCGCAATGCAGCAGCAACAGAACCATAATGATGTTCGAAAAGGGCAGAAATCAAGTTGAGAAGGGTTCGTTCGTGCTGTCGGACAGGGGTATATCATTGAGGGCTAAAACTAGTAAGTACTGCCAGTGGTTGTTTGGCCGAGGCGGTGTTCGAAGGACTCCAAAGATGAAACTGCCTGCCGACATGCCGAGGGTGCTGAGTCCCAAAACCTTGTGCCAAAGTGAGCACGAACTCACTCAGGCCACCCAAGCGTTCGTTCGCATCACTCGGCTCCCAAGTCGAGCTTGCTACAATCATTAGTGGCATGGAGAATATGCACTAGCATCTATCCAATTCTCCAGTCTTTGTCAGTCTTCCTGCAGAAGCTCCGACGCCCACCGGCAGCGCTGGTCAGGACGAGCCACCCCCCTGCTCGAGGCCAATGTTCAGGGTAACTTTGGCTGGATACATCATATATTGGCGATTGATAAGACGATCTTTCAACTGCAGTTCTTGTCTTACAAACAGCAGAAGAGCAAGATGTGGCACGACGCACTGATGATGAAGAAAGATGCAGCAGAGAAAATGCTACGAGCACAGAAAATCATTGAGGAGGTGGAGGATGAGGTCGCGGAATATCTGACCAGAGATACAATCACACGCCTTCGTTCTAGATACTACAAGGTCGAAGACGAATCTACACCTGATGGACAGTTTATTTCCACCATATCAGCTGTTCTTGTTAAACCTTCTGCCCATACGCCTGTCTAGGTTGAGTCTTTGCAAAATATATTGATATCATGCCGGTGCTCATCGAGCGCTCATCCGTCATATATTCAGTGGTGCGTCTTTTATCCAGCATCTGGTCATGTAATAAGAGTAGATGGGGTTTTGTATGGCAGATCCCCTGTATTGTATCACAAATATTGTTATCTCATGGTTTGCCCTTATACCTCCTTCCATCGCCCTACTGCTCCTCATAGGCTTGCTTGTCATTTTCATTCGCCTTATGTAGTCTCAACACTCATCGCCCTCTTCTTTTCCTTTCGACTCGTTCTCTTGTCTCACTTATCGTTTCTGTACGCAGTCTAGGCTATAGGACGAATCCCTTATCTTCGCCATGACCCGTGGCACCAGATTGCATAGTCAACGTCCTTACGACTATAGGGATAAGACTCGGTAGTAATACATGACGCGCGGAAGCGCGAGAAAACAGTTCATATGTATCTGAGAAGAAAAAGACGATCAGCGAATACACAATAGAGCCCAGCGCACGAGCCCGAGGAGCAGCCGATCACCAATGCCCCCGCTCGGTGCCCTTGAAGCCAATCTCGACCCATCTCTCCACGCCTTCGACGCGTTGCTGAGCAGCCGATCCGTCGTCTTGAAAACCCTGGAATCCGAGCTTGTGGTATAATTTGCGTGCGGACGTCAATTCGCTGCCGACATAGAGCACAACGAGCCTCTTCGCCTGGAGAATGCTGTCCAAAAATCAGACAGGGAAAACGACGTCAAAAAAGGGGGAACACGTACTCTTGACAGACGCGGTGTAAAAGGCGTTCCGCACACCCAAAGAATCGCCAGCCTTCTGCGGTGTAGACCTTGGTGACCGCCGTTACCTCGTCCGACTCTCTCGTCGTTGCGACCAAGCACGCGACCTCTGGTTCCGCGCTGCCCCTCTGGACCAAGTGCACCCACACCTGTTTGTTCTCGATTATCGTCTCCGCCTCCAACTGGGCGCGCTTGTCGTCAAGGACATAAGGCGGCTGTCGGGAGAACCGGTTATCGAGGATGCATCAAATTGTGGAGACGGTACGTACGGAGGTCTCGGAAAACGCCTGGCATAGGACCTTGACGCCTTCCACATGGGATTGGTCCGCAGGGCGGAGCGTGATTGTGAGATTCTCGTCGCCCGGGGTCCTCGGCGTGAACGACTCCTTGAACGTTTCGCGGGTGCAAAACGTAAATGTCGCGTCGTAGTAGGTCTTGTCGACCTGCACGGCGTGCGCCTGGCGGGCGTGGGCTGCGGTGACGAAGAGCTCCGCAAACGTGTGCGACACTTTAGCGATCGAGAAGACGGAAAAGACTCTATGGGGAGGGACCTCGTGCAGCAGGCACAGGATGAGGGCCGCCATGGCGTCGGTGAGCATCTCATCGCCCCCTTCCTGCTCGATGCGCTCAGCGACCGATTTGGAGGCGACGATGAAGATGGGGTATTTGCCCAATGGTCCCTCGGTGCAGGACAACACAAACTCGACGTTGTTTGCGTCGTCGGAGAGGACGACCCACAGCTGCTCGGGGTGGGTTTCGGGAGAGAAGCTCTGCGCTTTCATCGCAAACGGCAAAATCACGTTTGCGGCGGCTTGGTTCTCTGATAATACGTGCCAGACTCGCTCGGGAAGCTGAGAAGCGTGGTGGTATGCGCGCGCTTGACGAGTAGAGACGATATCAGCCATGATGAAAAGGTTGATGATGGAGGCCATACCATGTCTTCGCTTTAATAGCCAACTGGACGAGACCAGAACCTGCTCAGGAAATGATGGATTCGTTCCCGGGCCTAGGGGATCAAACGTTGGGAGCTCCCACAGGAGGTGACAACAGAAGGGTAGTAACGTTGAGATAACCGAATAGCTTAACGTTTAAAAGCCACACGGAACGCATTGTCGACTTACTAGGTAATCGACACCTCGAGGACCGAGCTGATAAAGGAACGGGTAAAATGGACAAACATTAAGAGCTACCGCTCAAGGCCCGAGAACGGTTCAGTGGCGGTGCGACAAAATGAATGGGCACTTGCCTATGGAATAGACCCCGAATAACACCAGGCCTAGTGCAAGAATAAGAGGGGGGTACACGCAGCGCCATAGTGCATGCAGCTTTCGACGTCTAAGGTACTGGCAGGACCCAACGAGTGATAATCGAGGTTAAAATCGCGAACAATCACAAGTCCGCATATTTTTCATTATCGGTTCACGTTGAACGCGACCTACATGCGATGAGTTTAGACCCGCGTTGTAGCCACCAGTCCCGTTCGAACGTTCCTAAGCTGGGAGAACTTCAATAGGCGTGAAAAGCGGTGGAACGGAGCTTTTATATGACTGCGTATAGGACACGAACCATGAGATCACCTGGCGAATGCGACATACACGATGAGATAACGTTACGAAAAGATCAAAGTAGATTGTGATGAGGTGTAATGATTGAGTGAGGTCCGACGGTTTTAGGTGCTGGACGATGCAATCTACTCCTTCCAAGGATACTCAAGCTTGGGTTGGTCTTTGCGCCTCCAAAGCTTCCTCCTGAAATAGACCGTCAGAATTCACTAGCACTAATGGTGATGCAAAACTGGCTTTTTCTTGGTCGTCAGGTGCTCTGCGAATACCTCGATGCAGTACTTCGTTTTGAATTCCCGAATAAACCGAGGATCCCTTATCCATGTCGAGATAAACAAGAACACACGACGAGTATAACGAAACGTACCATAGCTCACTAGCAATTCCCAAGTCTTTGCAACACCGCATGAGAGCGTTGCTTTTGCATCCTTCAGCTGCGGTAGGGATACCTGAGGGATCAAAGTACTCGTTTTCCCCTCTAGCTATAGCTACAAGCCTGAAAGAACAGCTCGTCAAAGAACAGAGCGTAGCGTGAATGAAAGTTTCCCACCGTCCCTGGCAAACGAGCGCGTACTCCCTGCTGACTATCTTGGGACCTACGTTCGTCTCCGTCCGAGGAGCAAGTCCCCATGCGCCAGGTCCAAATGCCTTGTTGAGAATACGACGGTATTTTATTTCGGGAAGATAAATGAGTCCGTCTTTGGTAAACGGAGTCAGGAATGTATAGGAGGCAAAGTGGGAGGGACACACCGGGTTTAACCTCGATGTCCAATTCGTCGATGGGTGCGAGCAAGATATCCGCGATGTCCTTCGGGAATGCTTCTACGGATAAGCCATAGTAGCTTTTCGACCAATCATTGGCTGCGCTGTCACCTCCAGAGACGAAGTCGCCAGGGAAGGCTATCTGTGAGATGCGTGAAGACGTGGGCTCGGCAGAGATAACGGTCTCTGGAGGTTGTCCGTCTTGAAACGACTCAGCTGCATCTGCTATTGCTTCGGAAATGTCGTCTTGGCTGAGCTGGTTGGAGGTTGTGCTGGCCGGTGCTTTCGCTACGCGTGAGCTGGTTGCAGCAGGACGAGCAGGATAAGTGCGCGTCGTTGTCGCATAAGTTCTGTGGAGAGAACGACGCGCGGTGAGGGCGAGTCGCGCGACGACAAACGACATGGTCAAACGAGAAGTCCTTTGCACAGCCACCTCGATGAACACTCCCAGAACACAAAGACCAGCGTCGAGCTTGTCGCAGAGACCGCCGTCAAGCCTGTCCTCAGCACGGCCGGCGTCGAGCGCGTCGACGTTCAGACCACACTCACGCATATCGACGCGTCCAAGCTCACGTCTATCTCGACCCGCTACTCGGCAAGCCACACGCCTCGTACCGCTATGCCACTCGCTCGTCACCCAAGTCACCAGATTGTCTCCAGAGACGGACGATGAAAACTTTCGGATCGCGCTCGACTTCGTGTCCAAAAACTTGGAGTACGCGACCAAAGCTGCAGTGAGCACCGACATGACCACCATGGACAAACATCTCAGAGGGTAGTATGCCAGTTGATCGTCGATGTGTCCATAGGTTTACGCGTCGACGACATAGTCATATTCTCAAAGCTAGCATCAACTCTCATGACGACCTCGCGGACGCGCTGCAGGAGTCGTACCGCAAACTGAAACAACAAGCCAAAGAGCTCACGGATCTCGACGAGCAGATTAAAGTGATCGCGATACGTTATCAAACAATATGTAATGCTAACTTTTTCCACAGCTATCGCGTCTTCCGGACCATCTTCAATTGCTAGTGCGTATATGTTTTATAGATAGTTCTCCATCTGATGCTTCTGGACAGATCCTGTTGTCGTCTGCTCCGAGTAGTGAGACCCTCGCCTTTGTGGAAAATTATAAAGATGCGCGACCATCGAACGCCCCAGCCCCACTCACGTGGAAAGAAATACTTGCTGAGGAACCATTCGAGGGGCAACATTGGGAGGGAGCATACGGTCTACCCACCAGTAGTACTGCCGAAGAAGGGGAAATCCGGAGTGATGGAAGTACAACATCCCTCTCGCCTTGGGAAGAGGACGACTCTCGAGACAGCGACGGCTCACCATCTTCCTTCGAGGATGTACCTGCTCCCGTGACTAGACCATCTGAAGAGTCTCACTCTCTTCATCGTGTTCACCACTACCAGAATCACCTCGAGTTAGTCGAACGTCTCAAGGCACGCCAGTACTGGAGAGATGATTGGAAAATCGATATGGACGTTTCCCGGCCATTCGATTTAGGCGATCCGTCGACTCTCGGTATGTATCTTCATTCTTAATGATTTGTCCTCGCATTTATCCTACTTAGGTCCTGCGATGCTTCGTGTTCTTGGGGGGAGAGCAACGTTGGCCCTCGTCGGCCCCGAGCGGGAGGTGCGCGTAAATATTTTCACGAGACCTTATGCTGAACATATGTATTGCATCATGATGCAGAAATATATCCACGAACGCGACGCGGTGCGCGAGGTACTGATTTGCCTTCAAGGTCGGAAAAACCTCATGATCTATACTACTCCTGATACGTTTTCTTCGGTGGTACGCTCCCAATTCTGTGGGCGAACATGTCTTTCGACTGATGCAGTGCTAGCCTTCCCCGACCACCCCGCGTTTGCTACATTTTACGTCGACAGTTCAATCGTCGATCATAGGCACTTTCGCAGAGATGACAACTACTGTATGTCACCTGCGGAAGTTTGTTTCTGCCGTTTTCGAAAGTCTTTTTGGTGTCCATGAAGTTACCCCAAGTGGAACAATGCGCTTGCTCGCTCACAACATCCACTCAAGAACGATTGAGGCTTTCGCTGACGCTGTGGACGCCCAGATCCACTTATTCGACCGATGGTGTGCTGAGAAGGAAGAGACCATCTGTCGTGCCCTTGCCGGGTGTGGTAACCCACTCGTCGTCAGCCTTCTCAGTCTGGAGAAAGACGTCAGGGATACGTTTTCAGGGACCTTTGACATCGTGCTGGGAATCTTGCGCCAACTTATCGAATGCATCTGTCAATCCCACTCGAGACTTGAACAGGCCGTTTGGAACTTGCCAAATATGCCCTCGCAAATTCCATCCGCGGTCATTTCGGCGCTCCTTCTCGACCTTTTGCTACAAGCAGCGGAGGAACAATGGTCCATGGGCAACGTTGCTGCCTCCAATTCTCTTGCGGCTATCTTTGCAAAGACATCGGAGCCAATCTGGAACATGATCGGGAAATGGCTAAAGAATGGAATGCCCGTCCGGAATGTCTGGGACTCTCTGGATGACATTCAAACCCTCGACGAAGAGTTCTTCATAGAAGACAACGAACTTCCGCTATTGGACCATGATCTCTGGGCAGACGGTTACGTGCTTCGGAGTCCTGTGGCGCTGGAGGATGGAAAGAGGAAACAGCTGGCTGTTCCGGCGTTCTTGGAACCAGTGGTCGATCACGTCCTGGGGGCCGGCAAGACCGTTGGACTACTTCGGACGATGGGTATTCACTTCTTTTTTGAAAGCGCAACGGGAGAACATCACCCTCTTCTCGATTGGAAGACCTTCTGGCAATTGTTCGAGTCCAGTGCAGCGAGTTTGAGAGATTCCGAGTCGTTGTCGCATTTGATATCGGAGGAGCTTTCTGCCTACTGCCTTGCTGCTGGCCTCCGTTTAGCACGGGTCCTCACTGAGGACTGCGAACTATCGCGACACTTTGCGGCGGTCGAAGGCCTTTACTTGATGACGAGAGGAGACGTGATCAGTAATTTCACTGATATCATCTTTGCCAAGGTATGGTCGTCTAGTTTGTCGTTCTCTTGTGGTTCATTGAATCGATTTGGTGACATTCAGATGGACAGCCAGCAATCATGGAGCGACTTTCATTTCCTGAACAGTGCGTTCAAAGACGTCGTTGAGTCGAACAACTCGGACTGGATTGACGCGTCTCTCATTCGGCTCTCTTGCCGGAGTGCCAGCAAGGCTGCTACGATATCGAATACTATCAAGGCGATCGAGGGGCTGCTCGTTGAATATGCTGTTCCATTTCCTCTGACGTACATCTTTACCCCCAGCGTCCTACAGAACTACTGTTCCCTCTTCATTTTCCTGCTTCAGGTGAGGAGGGCCAAATGCGTACTAGAGAGGATTTTGCTCCGTGGCGCGGTGACGAATGCTGGATTACGCTCAGAACTCAAGGTATTATATGCGATGCGGGGGAAACTCTCGTGGTTCATAAAGTGAGTAGACCTTATTTACACATATAGCAGTTCTGTAATAATGATGGTGATACGCAGCACGCTGTTCAACTTCCTGACCACGAATGTCGGTTCTCTTCGCTCCTTACCCTAGTGTAGGAGGGCTGACTTTTGCCGATCTTTCAGGTGATTCACGTTCAAGTGCTGAAGTTCAAGTCCGCATTCAAGGAAGCCAAGTCCCTCGACGAGATGATCAGACTCCACAATGACCAGTACGTTTCCATTCGACCGTACTACCACCCAAATGACGAAGACAACTACAGCCTCGAGACGCTCCTGTCTAAATGTTTCCTCGACGCATCCGTACGTCCATCCTCCCTTCCATAATCCTGTCCACCTCACTCGCGCACCGGCCAGACGTCCTCGTACGCGAAAGCGATCCTGAGCATCTTGGACACGTGCCTCCACTTTCGGACGTTCTTCACCACCTTTGCGGGCGATACGACGCACGACATCTCGCGGCTGTCGATCAGCGTACGACGGCACCGAAGTCGTCGACAACGGCGCCAGCGCAAAGACGTCATCGGGTTCTCTCTTCCCCCTGCCGAAGACGACGATACCGACACGGACACGGACACGGACGTGGACGCCGATGCCCACGCCGATGGAGCGGACGCAGAGGGGTCGCTTGCCGAACCGTCGTTCACGTTCCCGTCGGATGCAGAGGGGGACTTGGAGACGCGCTTAGAGACGTTGTCTGGGGAGCTGGACGGGTTGGTGAGGTATGTGCGGCGCGGGGCAGAGAGTTTGGCGCGGGGTGCGTCAGACACGGCCTCGACGTATGGCGTGCTCGCGTTCGCGCTCGAAGATTGGGATTCGTGAGGAGGTAGGAGGCGTGCGAGTAGGTAGTTCTAATAACGTGTTCACTCTGAAGAGCAACTCGATTCACACCTGTCCGAACTCCAAACGCATCTGGCCTTGAGTTCAAAACTTCATCCCGTGTGTAACGGGTCGATATACGTTACAAGGTGAGCAAGACATCATGATGACATAGTGAGTATTGAGCATATAATTCGAAAGTAATGTACATAGCATAACATCCTTGCGTAGAAGTCCAGATTGACCAACTTGAAACGAGTAGGGAGTCGTCAGTCACTAGTCACTAGTCACCTCAATTTTAAGCCGAACAGCAGGCTCTGTGCGTGTGGAAAGGGCGTTTTTGAGTGCGGGGAGCTTTGCTGCGAAGTCGATCTCGTCCAGCTCCAACTCTTCCAGTGCAGGTACGAGTATCCCACTCGTATCGCCAACTTTATCTCCAGCTGCGGCTGGATCCTCAGTGCGAGGAGAGAGGGAGAGTAGGGAGGCTAGCTTTGGCATCCTGCCTTGACTCAGCTTCAGGTATCGCAGACCCGGAAGATGTCCCAAGATACGCGTCCAGAAATCCAACGAGCTTGGAGGAGAGGTCACGTGGAGGCTCTGTACGTTGGCCAGGAGCGCGGCGGAACAGAGTTCGCAGAGTATGTCTTCGTTTGCGAGGTGGGGTCGGCCAAGTCCAATATGCAATGGAATATTGCGATCCCAAGATGTGACATCATCCTCGGGTGTCTCGGATTCGGGAACGAGTGCGTCGTGATCGTGCTCCAATGTACCGAAAGTGAGATGAGATACGGCGTTTTCATAGTTTCTGATGACTAATGAGCGCATCGTCGGGGTAGGCAGTGCCCAATCGGCTGGCATGTAGAATTGTTCCGCGAGGACCGAGGAGAGCAGGGCAAAAGCATGCAAAGAGGCACCCCCTTCGGACTGGCAGTTGAGTTTGACTTGAGTGTTTGGGGGGAAATCGACGCGAGATAGTAATCCAGTGATTGAAGAAAGGAAGTCAGAAATGATGAGGCGAGAAAGACGAGGTAACTTGATCCTCTGCAAATTGCTTGACCCCGCGGCACCGGAGGGAAGCACCTCAGGAAGAGCAAATAAGAGACATAGGTACGAGAGATCTTGCATACGGCTCAACGCGGCCAAGAGGTCCTCCATCTCCTCGGGATCGATATGAATAGATTCCAGACGCAAGGTTGTCAACCAACGAAGTTTGAGAGAATACCATGGGAGTCGGTAGTACATGAGATTGAGTGTGCGGAGGGATGGGGTATCTCCATTGAAAAGTATGAACGATCCCTTGGAAGGCTCCCCTATCGATAACTCCAGATCTTGAAGCAATGGGGTGGATAAAGAAAGCTTGTCCAGGATCCATTTAGTCCATTCCTCTCGAATATATAAACTGAGCTCTTGGATGCGTGCCACATGTTCCATGGCCTTCTTTAGAGAGGTCAAACCCCATCTGTCAGATTTACAGAGCAACATGACGTCGATCTTTAATGGCGACCGCTTCGATCGGGCTAGTAATTCTTTGCGCCTCGCCATGCCGTGCACCCTCCCGTCACGGTGCCGTTCCTCACTTCTCTGCTCCGCAACTTCCTACTTTTCTACCCTGCCCTGTCCCGCATAACTCGGAGTCAAACCATCAACTCCTAAATACAAACGGGGACACGAAAAGCCACTTACGGTCACTCCAAATGCTGTTTTGCAAGTGAGAGATCGTGACACTTTCAAGTTTGATCGATTGATGTGACAAAAGTGTGTGACGCACCACGTGATTTGTGACAGTTCGCGTCTATCGTCTTCCACAACGAACCGGCTCATATCCGCGATGCACCAAGACGTTCTTCTCGCTCATGCACTTTGGACGCGACACCAGCCGACCCGACTTCCGCAACGTCCGATGCCACAACCGGCAAGCGTAAACGCGGACAATCCGTCGCGGCGGACGAGACGAACGGCGAGACAGACCATGCGACTCGGTCGACATTAAAGTCTAAGCCTGCATCATCGTCGTCGCGCGCACGTGCCAAGCCTGCTTCTACCGCGTCGACATCAAAGGGACGCGCGAGTATTGGCGCAGAGCAGACGAGGGGAAGTAGGGCTTCTGCAAAGGCGAGGGGCACTGGAAAGTTGAAGGAGGTCCCTGAAGAGGACTTGGATGCGGATGCGGTGGGAGAGGACGAAGAACAGGAGCACGATCACGATACGGACGCACAAAAGGACGAAGCACCCCCTGCTCGGAAGAAACCACGACCCTCCGTCGAGGACGACGAGCAACCTGTACGAAAATTGTCGAGAAAGGGTAAATCTCGCCAAGTGGTCGAGGACGAGGAAGACACGAGCCCCCGCCAGCACTCAGGACTCGACACGCGTCGGCCAAGCCTCCTTCCTCAAAAGCCACACGTGTATCCCGCAGAACGGTCAAGATCGAGAGCGATGTCGAGGAAGAGGGAGAACTAGCAGCGGATAAGAATGAAGGGCCTGCGATACCTATTTCTGACGACGACGAAGCCTACCAGTACAGAAAAGTGGAGGTCGCAGAGCGTCCTCTGCTGCCCCCGCCTCGAAACGATCACAGCATGCGCGCAAACCTTGTTCCAAGTCCTCTAAGAACGCGAAAGCATCGGAGAGAGAGGAGGAAGATGCCGCCCCTACGCCACGTCCGCCAAAAAACAGCCCCTATCACTCCCCGCAAAGATCCCGTACCCAAACAGCAAGCCACCGCAGATGAGCAGGAGGATGACCTAGACGGTTTTGACCAAGAGTACCAAGCTTCTCCGCGCCGTGCAAACCGACCAGATCCCAGCAAGAACAGCTCGCCCAGTCAAGCAACCCGGACCCCAAATCGTGCGCCACCCGTCGTGGAAGAAGAAGAGCGATCGCTCTTAGAACCTAGAGTCAGACCGCAGACCCTATCGCAACCACCCCCAGTCGAAGAAATCAAAGGGCCGAGGACTCGACTGCTCATTCACAAGATGATGGTGAATTTCAAAAGTTACGCGGGCAGGCAGGAGATCGGACCTTCCACAAGGTATGTCTACGCGTTCACGTTCGCCGTATCTGTCCTCACCATGTTCGTGGGCAGTCCTTCTCGTCAATCGTTGGTCCCAATGGTTTGGGAAAATCGAACACCATCGACGCTCTATTGTTCGTCTTCGGATATCGTGCATCGAAAATGCGCCAGGGTAAACTCTCAGAGTTGATCCATAATTCGGCACGGTACCCCGACCTTCAGGATTGCAGCGTTGAAGTGCACTTCCGAGACTCATTACTGACTTGGTGTGTATTTTACGTCAACTTCGTCTTATGTTCTCACGCGCTCTCCACAGCCCGGTCCCGACGCATACAAGGTAGTGCCAAACTCGTCGTGGCTCGTACAGCATACAAGAACAACACGAGCAAGTACACGATCAATGGACGTGCCAGCAATTTACTGAGGTCCAGACGTTGCTCAAGAGGCGAGGGATTGACCTCGACCACAAACGATTCCTTATTTTGCAGGTAACTTAACTGGACATTCCTCCCCGCCGCTCGCGGCCAACTAATATATCTACCAGGGCGAAGTAGAGTCGATCGCGCAGATGAAGCCTAAAGCTCAGAACGAGCACGAAGATGGGTACGTCATACAAAACCCCGATTGAAGAAGCACTCAGTAGACGAGCTCAGTGAAAAGCGTGGCGAGAAACTCAATCGGCTCCGTATCGTGAAAAGAACGCCCTGGAAGGACAAAGAAAGGAGGCGTTGGAATACCTGAAGTTGTCCAACGACCATGTTCAAGCGCAGAGCAGGCTTTGGCAGTGGTACATCTGGAAATGCTTGGAGAATGAAAGCAGATTCGAAGCGCAAATTGTGAGTGGTTTGATGACCGCTTCCCGTACGTGGATGCTGAGGGTGTTTGTAGGCAGAATACCAGAAAGAGTTGGGTGCCGAGACGGAGAGGAACAGGACGACATTACTCGCTTGGAGAAGCACTTCGAGGAACGTGAGAGGGCATACGAGGTTCGTCAGTTTAACCCTAAATACTCTACTGCTGGTTACCTCATCCCTTGAAAACGGCAGCTGAAGAAGCCACCAAAGATCAAACCGCGCATGGGAAGCAGGCTGTTAGGCTTGAAGAACGACGCAAGCACGCCAACACCAAGGCGAAGAAGCTCGAGAAGACGCTCCAAGACGTATGGTTCACATTCTCTGTTAATTTCCTGACAAACTGTTCAACGCCTCCAACAGGACGAACAAGCCAAGACTACAGCTGAACGCATGATCGAAGATAGCGCCGCGAAAATCAATCGGAAACGTGCGGAGATCGAGGAGCACGAGGCAAACCTGAAGAGGGAAGAAGACGTTCTCGA
>JBBPOD010000497.1:0-17944 GCA_038091255.1 Tylopilus intermedius | reverse complement strand
CCGACGTTATAGCGCTTGAAACACGGGACGATGTACTGCACGAGCGTGGTGTCGTCCTCGGGTGTGCCCAACAAGAGCTCGCGGGCGAGGTCCATGTAGTACTTGTCGAGGTGCTCGTAGAGATCCATCCCGCTCGCCTGCTTGCCAGCCGCAGCATCCCTGTTGTCCGCCTCCGACTCGACCTCGTTCGCGGACCGCGCGTTCGCAGCCTCGGACTGCGCGGTGAAGTAGTTGTAGGTAGCGGTGTGGATGCCCATGTGGTAGGCGATGTCGATGGCGGGCGCTTTGTCGAAGGCGTTGGTCGGGGAACGGACGATGTGGTTGAGCGCGGGGAAGATGTAGCCCCAGAGGGAGGAGAGCGACGCAGACGGGTTGGCACTTCCCGCAGAGGGGTTCGGCATCGGTGGCAGCATCGCTCCGATCGCCTCTGTCCGCTTCCCTTTTCCTTTGGACATGCGAACCACCTGGAAAAAAAAACGTCGAGGGACCGTCGAGACTGGCGTTAGGAGGGACTAAAGGTTCACACTCGAATTTATTCGTATTCAGCCTGAGTGATGTTGTCACACACCTGGTTTGATCAGGACGTTATGGTCTCGCACAACCTGCTTCCCGAGCTCAACCGAAGCTGGGAAACACGATAGGCGAACATGCTGCCAGCGGTTCCAAGGAGGGACTCCCCTGACTACGCTGAATGATATGGCCATAATCGTCCACTCAATCATTCCACAACCGCGTGGACAGGATCTCATATCGTTGGGCCGGTACGTAAGGAACGTGCACACCAGCGAAGGGCCGATAAGACATCCGTAATCAAATTGCGCAATCCAACGCTGCACCGGTGTTCATTCATTTTGCTTGCAAACCGTAGCCCAGACGCATCTGGCGGCTTGCGTTTGATAACGTACCGAATCAACAGTCATTGATACGTGCAACGACCATGGCGATGATCCGACAAAAGAAACAAAAGAGTAGACGTTGAGGCGGATGCGGCCGTGTTTTGGTAAGAGAGGTAATTTACACGATACACCTTATAGGCTAGGGTCAAAAGACCAACAGGCGGCGGCACTGTCCGATTACTTGGCAGGCTCGGGGTCCTCGAGAGGGGGTGGTCCACCATCGTCATCGTCGGAATCGTCTTCATTTGGCAATGCTGAAGCAGCAGCACCAAAGCTAGTGCCAGCACCAAAGTTAGCGCCAGCACCAAAGTCAGCGCCAGCACCCATCTAACAAGATCGAGTAAATCGTTTTTCGTGACGACATGCCACAGACGGGAGAAATACCTGGGACAGGTCCAAATCCTGCATTCCCGGGATGCCACCGACTCCGCCACCAAAATCATCATCGAGAGTGGGGTTCCCATCTTGCTCGTCTTCGTCAACCCATTTGCTAAAGTCCGTCTTGATAAAGGGCGTTCTGGTCTTTTCTTTCGTTAGTCGTGGCCAGTACTCGATCTCTACTTCTTTTTTACGGAGGACAGCGACAAGAGAACGCGAGGTGAGGCGTCGAGTAGATATCTAAGGACTGTAAGCGGGCAGTGGGGCCGATGGACAAGTAAGCTCGGACCTCTGGATTAACTTCTGCGTAGAATTCGAGGTCAAACGCGTAATCGACTCGCTCGGCACTGTGTGGCGCGACTCGGGTAAGGTAAGGAACACGGGAAAGAAATATAATGTTACCCGGCAGTAGCCTTGAAGGATAAGCTGGTGGCGTTCAGCGTATACTGGAGGGATGATTCGAGGATGTCAGGGACATTGATGGTCAAATAGACGATGTTCTACAATATCGGATAGGGTGAGAAAGTCCAGGGTGAAAAAGGGGAAAACATACTTTCTCTGGTTCTGAGCCGCTGCTGCGCTGTGCCCAGAGGACCTCTGGATGTCTTGACATGGCGGGGTGTTGGTAGGGACGATGAAGAACAGAAGAGGCGTTTAAAAAGGCTCCCGTTGGAAATGTCGAGAACGATGGAGAACACTCGTCCCGATATGGATGCAACCAACTTCATATCTTATCTAATCATATTATGTAATCAGTGTCACGTGACTCGCATCTTCACATACCCCGACCTTGTCCGGTCCAGCAACCGACTACTGCTGCGATGTGGTGCGTATGTTTTTCGACATGGCGCGTGCAGTCGCTCACTTACGTTGGCAAGGTGCACCCGCTGGTTTTTGCCCCTGTTACTTTTGCCCCTTCCCACTGCCCCGCCTTATTTTTTGGTCCTATTCTTGCTCACTCTAGCGCTCCACGCGAGACCATGGTGCGTACAACACCATCACCTTGCGGCCTTTGACTAACAGAAGTGTAGCTTTTATTGTATAGTCCTTCTCGCTGCACTGTTTCTCAGCTCGTGCTATTGGCAGTCATTCCCCCTCGATGCCCACCTCTCCACCCCGTGGGCCGATAACATCACCACCTTCTCCCAAGCGTTGAACGCGACCATTCCCTCCCATCTCAGTACATTCGACTTCGCTCCCCCCATCGTACGCGTCGCGGATAGATGCTGGTGTGATTTCGCCTCCGGCCTATTCGAACCATACGATGTGCAAAAGTGGGAAAAAGACAGCGTTCAGAGAGCTGTTGCCCACATCGAAAAGCAATGGAAGCAGTCTCTCGAACCAGATGATGACATCAGTGCAAATGCCACTGCAGCAGCGGAACCTTCACGCCTCGAACACGAACCATCATCTACGGCACTAAACATCTCAAGCATACGAAATGAAACGTTATCCTCCTTATTACGTTCCCTCTTCAACATTCGTTCATCAAATAAATCCGAATCATCCTCGACGACCCCTCCCCAGTATACCGATACAACTATACCACCTGAAACTCCGACGGAACCCGGGTCAACCGCCGTCGAATATTCTGCGCCAGCTGAGCCACCGCTAGTACCCGGCCAGCTCGACATGCGTCCCTTTGGTTTCGAACTCATCCTTGATTTTCGCTGGTCTAGGAGGTCCTAATCACGCTGTCACGTTTACTACTCAGTTGTATTCCTAAGTGTTCGAGATTAATCTGTAACTCGTCATGCCCTCGATTGCAATGAAAATCAAGATGCCCAAGGGCTATTTCTTCTGTCATCGAGTCTCGATTCCACTCACTGCCAGAGTCGTGGTTGAATTCGCGTGTGCTCGTCTGCGGGTTCGTGCCGAGAAACATTGCAGACGCTGTGATTATTGCAGCAAATTCCCGTTTGTACTGGTTCAGGACGTCGCATAACTTCACGCTCCCGAGTCACGGATGCCATGCACCACAGGTACGTGACGATGCGTCGCACTTGCGGCAGGTGCACCGGTGATTGCCCAGATAAAGAACCATGATCATCCAGAGGAACGCAGACTTTTCTGCCGGTGGCTTGCCACAAGTTCATGAGTACTCCTACGCAATGTCCTGCTGGAAACGCTTCCTCGATCGTGGAACCACCTATACCCTTGACTCGTAACTTTCCATCGGGACTCGTGCCGGATCGCAGTAGCGGAGAGGAGACGTACTGAGAAGTGATTGCGGCCTTGTATTTTTTTCAATGGGCGTCTTTCGTATGTCTTTGAGCATAGCGATTCGAGGGTTTGGGTTTCGACAGGGCCATGTATGCACTATGCCTTGCAACTAAGTTTAGCGCGGAGAGAACGCGTTGCAGCCAGAGGCGACTCGGATGTATATCCATGGAATACAATTGAATGTCTGAGCCTCGGGCCCGTTTGCTCGATGATTTTCAAAGGGGCCACTGGCGATGGAGCGGTTACGATGGTCATCGCTATAATCATGCATGGCAGTCGTAGACGAGTTGGAGCCAACTCCGACTCACATGCCCATTCATGATTGCACGTCCCACCACCCTCTTTCAGATCCGAGGTCTTACTCGAGGTTCGCCATCCTCCCACCTACCCACCGACTGCCAAGTACATCATGATGTACACGTCCTCCTGTGTCCTTCTCATTCCTTGTTTCCCTCCAAACATATCCTCTGACGAAGCCATAACTTGCACATGCTAGCTCCCCTTGTACTAACCGCTCAACTTGAAACTGGACTCAAGCCTTGTTTCACGACTGTGTGCAATATAATCCCTCATCCGTGACTCCGCCGAAATGACCACCGTCCCGCGGCCTTCCTATTTCCTCTCCTACGCTTTACCTTCCAGAAGCTCGTCACTTTCCTCATACCCATCTTCCTCAGTCTGAGTCCCGGTGAGTTGGGGGTGCTTACCGTTTTATTAGTATTACGGTAAGCACCCTCATGAATAAGTTTGTCACTATCGCTTGCAATGCTTCTTTTCGCTAGTCGGAAGACATTTTTATTTCTTACATGACGTGATGTTGGCCTTTGCTACTTTGCATTCATGATACCCGCTCGATTTTGGCTCCCGTTCCTGCTGCTTGCATTTGCTGAAGCAGCGGTGTTTCACCGTCAAGGATCTCATGAGACAGACGTCCACCTCGCCGTTGGTCCTCATTGCGGGTTTCTCTGGGGTCAAGTTTCCGACGTCAACGCGGGAATTGACCTGGCGCGGATCAAAACGATCGTGTCCTTTGGGGTGCGAACGTGTCTGGTTCAACCTCTTGTTTCCGACCTTGCTTACGTGCGTTACGCAGGACTCGTACACGGACGGTGGAAGGCATGATGGCGGACAGCTCGCCCCAGCCGTCCTCGATCCTTCGGATCCGTTCGCAGGTGGTCGCTCGACAAACGGAAAGCTTTGGGTAGAAAATATCGCGGACAGCATAGGCGCCACGCTCATGGATTACGCAGTACGTCGTCTCTATGAAAGTGCATTATCTTGCTGAGTGCCTTTCAAGTGGTCCAGTGCAGCGACCAACATTTCCCTCTGGCCCTCCAACCCCTACCCCAGAGACTTTATCATGCAAAGTGAGAAACGTTTCAAATGGCATGATGTACACACTCGAATGGAACCCGCCACAGCATCGACCTTCCTCAGCCAAAATAATCACCTCGACCCAGACACTACACTCTACACGGTCTTTTTTGGGATCAAGTCAGCGCTTTCACTGAATCCAACCCGCCGTGACTGACGAGCTTGTACAGTGACTGGGATGATTCTTTCAGTAAGGAACCTGCCACTGTATCAGAATACTCGTTCATGAACGATTGCCTGTATGTATAGAGGACGGAAATCACCTCCCGCAAGCAGCCCAAGACCTCCTTGGCCAAATTGCTCTCCTGTCACAACCCCCTACTAATGCTCGCAATTTCCTCGTTACCGACGTTTACGGTCTAGGGGTTCATAATGCCCGCGGAGAGGCCTGGATACAATCTATCTTTAATGGTCTGAGCGGGTTCCACTTCCAGGATCCTCCCCTCAACGTCGCGTTCGCAAACTTTGCGACGATTTGGGATGGGGTATTAGGTCCGGATCCCGGGTATCGGGCATTTGGATATGTGAGCACGGATCCGTGTTATACGGGCCCAACGACGAACGGAAGTTGTGGGGACCCAGACCATTACTTTTATTGGTTCGTGAAGTGCGTGCAAAATCCAAATACTCTTTTTTGGTGTCGCGACGCTGACACTGGAGATAGTCATCCGTCGAGGGCGACGCACAAGATTATGGCAGACTATGTCATGAAGGTGTTGAGTGATTGTCGGGTACTTTAACCGCCAGTCTTTTTTGGCGCTCTCGTGCGCTATACATTCTTTTCACTGGCTACAGCTCGAGTTGAGGGTGGCCAACAGACGCTCGCTGGACTGTCATATTTATACCCCTAGTAATGCCATTAATTGCCGTCGCACATATCCCAACTCATTCAAACTCTGGGGAGACACCTCACGACAAGGTACGCAGTGTCGGACCGTACTGCGCCGCCAAGCGCAGGTGTTTTCTTGTTCCACAATACTTGTGACCATCCTTGGGGTGCCATTCAATTCAACCCGGGTCGTTAAGTTACATCAACATCGCCTTCGTCTTCATGTACATGCTTAAAACCGCTTGCCGTGCGGGTCATGGTGAAGAGCCAAGAAGGAGAATACGTTTAGGTGGAACTCAGTGAGACGACGGAGACATCATGGCGACAGGAACGAAGCCGCACGCCAATTACAGCTGGTTTCATATCGTTAGACCGCTTTCGCGCGTGTTCCACTCAAGTTTTGGTTTACCTATGTTTATTTTGGCTTGTGTAGCCAATAAACAATGTGGTGGCAACAGCACGACTCGGATTGGCCACAGTACATGGCGCTGTACTATGCACTCGTTTTCAGCAATTGTCACCTCAGAAACAGAGATTCCGCAGGCTTCCCCAAGTTCTTGTTGCAGCTCAGATAGGTGGAGATCAGGAGTATGTTCAATGCAATCTCGAGAAACTGGTTGTGTCATGAGCAATCCACAGTGCCAGATCCAGCAAATTTAGCTTTCGTTTTCTTTCCAAATTGACTGGTACGTGTTGCACAGCACTCGTCATCCTCCATAGTTCCATGGTTCGTCACACTGTATGTGCGCTAATTCCAGTAACCCGAGAGATTTCGCCAGGCTCCATATGGTCACTATTTGCTCTTTCGCGGCATGGGGAATGTGTCGACGATTTCCGCGTGCCATTCGTTGTGTTCAATCTTGCACATTCGAGGGGATAGGACACTCAAAACGAATAGTAGGCACACGCAGGCTCGTGCTCTTGCGATGTGAGTAAGCCAGATTGGGGATAGTTTTATTTGTCATGTAAACATAGGTAAACCAAAACTTAAGTGGAACACAGTCTAATGATATGAAACCAGCTGTAATTGCCCCCTTCGTCAGTGAGTCACAGGTTGTTCATGCTCGCCATTTACCGCGGAAAGATGTCACGGATAGTGTTGTCGCTTCAACCCGTCACGATCATGTCCAATCGGATCGTGTCCAGCATCTGCCCTCGAATGGTGTCTTGCTCGGCGGTGGTGATAGCCACGAATTAGCATACATGGCCAACGTTCAAGTTGAAAAGTACAAACCAATACTATGACCCCTACTACTGTGCTGCCATAGCAATGATAGCGCTGCCACGCGTACTCTACCTAGTATATCGGCACTCTCGGCACGTGACTCGTTTTCATTCATATGATGAACTGAAGAATGTATCGCTCAAACCGGTTGCATTATTGATCTATGAGTCTGTCAGAATGTGAATGCGAGCTTCGGAATACAGACTGCACCCAATCCTGCAAAAGCCCAAGAATAAATGGCAGATCCTCGAGGTTTTCCCCCAGAGTAAACTCGAGAGAAGCACGGACAACCGCAGTTCCATCTGCGCACGTTTCGTATGTGAAAAATAGCCATTCCTCTCCGCTAGTGACAACTCCCCTGACAGCAGGTAAGCTGACACGAGAGTCAGACGACTTCGCAGGAAATATAAACACGGAACTAACTTCTGTCCTTGACAATATGATGCCGCAGCAATCGCAGCCCGACATACAGTAGTCCTGACCTCGCCGTGTTTAGATTTGAAGATGAGAGACATGAGTCCATTGGGAAACTCGGAATTTGCACGGGCCACCGCTATCGTTGGATTTTGTAGCATATGAGCTAACAGATTGCTCAAGTCTTCTCTCTTATTTTCACAAAGGGATTGCGTACCACTGTACTGATCAGGGAGTTTGGCCAGGAGAAAGTCGATGGCACCGTGAAAAGTATATTTGCCAGAAGCTCGTTCAAACACTGTCTCCCGGAGAGGAAAGTCAGGGACCATGTTCACTGTGCTCTCCGGGTCATTCAACTGTAGTACTGAAATGACTCTCAGTAGCAGTACGTTGATCAAGGTGCAGCAGCCAGCCTCTGTCTATTGTGTTTCGGCTGAATTTAGTATCACAGTAGAGGTTTGCCGACATACCGCTGTTGAAACGTCATTGTGTGCCAGAGATATGAGGGACCGCATGACGTCCATTGAAATACACCCTGACGGCTCAGCCGATCCAAGGTCCCTGATTTCTTGCGTCTTGTCCTGAATCAGAAATAAAGGAGCAATGCGTATATTCAACGAAAAAAGAGCCATGTCATCGGAGAAAGAAGCATGCTGCGGAAGAGCTTGATCAATAATGTGAATGACACCGTGACGGCAAGCCGCTGGCCGCTAGCGTCACCTTGGGTTCTAGCATTTTATTGCGCAGTGCTTCGAGACCATCAACCAGGCGGCCCAACATATCTTTTCTCCCCTCGATCTCGCGACGTGATTTGTCGAGCTGCAAAAGCAAGTCATGCACCTCTGGACCCACGAGTTGTGCGGACATGATGGCAAGGTGGGAGTCGGTGAACGAGAGAGAATTCTTTTCCAAGCCCCTGTTTTCATGCTTGTTCAGCCAATTGAGTTCGGGACTATATGTTGTTGGCCGACGTGGCTTTTCGTAGATAAAAGTTTTGATACTGGTGTATTCGCAGCTGGGTAGCCGCAGTGTATCAAACTGCGCATGATCAAGTAGCTGTATTGTTGGTGTGGGAGCCTAGCAAGGACAACAGGCACTTCTTGTATAAATTGGAGTGCGGCAGAGGTCAAGGTGCGCACGCATAGGGGTCGGCGTCGGCCACCGGAACAATCCTCGAGTAGGTTCTCGGGTCCAGGAATTACGTATATATAAGTAGCCGATAGGGGATGCTAACTCGGACAGTCTTTCATTCACCAACTCCTGCCCATCATGTCAGAAATCGAAAGACGTGCGGAGCTCGAGTTTACTTTGCAGCTCAACGAAGCACGTGCTGAACCTGAAGGGGAAAAGCGTATGCTGGATCGTTTGGTCCATCGTCTCGAAACGCTGCATAACAATCTGCTAGAATCCAAGGTGATGGCGGTCAGTCACGGTAGCTTGGGGGATTGCTCACGACCTTTTCCTTTAGCGTGCCTTGTTTTCCGATGCAGATGACACAGTTCTTCGTTCATTGGATATACAGACCTCGCCCTTGTTTCTGATCCACGACAAGATGGAACAAATCAGAGACCTCGGATCAGCTGAGCCGGCGCGGTGCCTTTCAATTGAGACTACGCGATCTCTCACTTCTCTGGCGCGCGGTCACGTTTCACCACTGGTATGTTCTCTCGATCCTCTACCACGACTCAGATGCTAAATTCAGTTTAAACATGATAGACAGAGGCTGGCTGCTGCACCTTGATCAATGTACTGCTGCTACGAGCCATTTCTATCTCGCAGTCAAATGAGAGCACAGTGAACATGGTTCCTGGCTTTCCTCTCCCGGAGACAGTGCTTGAACGAGCTTCCAGCAAATATGCTTTTAGTGGTTCCATTGATTTTCTCATTGCCAAAGTCCCTGCTCAGCATTCTGGTATGCCTTCGTCTGTAAGAAACCAGAGAGGATGCCTGAACCATTGTTCAGTTCACTTTCTAGAATTTCCAATGATGGCGTTGAGAAATCCCGAGCTCAACGGACTCATATCCCTTGTCTTCACAGGCAGGCATGACTATCTCCAGACTACTTTGCATCAAGCTGCGGTTGCCACCGCATCATACTGTCAAGTGCAGAGGTTAGTCCTAGGCCTGTGTTTTCATTTCCTGTGAAGTCGTCTGACTTTTACGCGAGGTTGCCTGCTGTCAGGGGCATTGTCTCTAGTGGAGAAGAATGGTGCTTCTTCATATATGAGAAGCATGCAGATGGAAGTGCAGTCGTCCGAGCTTCTCTTGAGTTCAGTTTGGGAGAAAATATTGAGAATTTGCCATTCATTCTCGGGCTTTTGCAGGACTGGGTGCGGCCTATTTTTTTTAAAATACTTGCATTCTAACATACTCACATACTAGATCAACAATCCAACCAGTCGCGATAGTGTATTCTTCAGTTCATGGACGTGATGATTCCCATGCTGTTGAATAACTGAGTCCTGCCAGTAGTAGGGTATGTGTTGTGTCCAGTGCCATGGCTACCGACTGCTGTACTAGGGTCAACATGTGGACAGAACACCTTGCCGGCTTAGCGGGGTTTCTTTGGATTGGGTTAATATTATTCGTTGTAAGACTTTGTTTCCCGGCATAACGTGGCAATAAGCCAGATTAATTTGAAAGTTCAACCTCAGCTATGAAGAAGTGACGCACAAGATTACTGCAGACTATGTCATGAAGGTGTTGAGCGATTGTCGGGTACTTTAGCCGGCACACAATCTCTTCTAGTGCTCTCGCGCTATACATTCTTTTCATTGGTTCCATGCTTGAGTTGAGGGTTACCGACAAACGCTCGCCGGACTCTGTTCCATCATGTCTATACCCCTACTAGCAATGCCATCGCCGTCGCAACATAGTACACCAACGCATTCAAAGTCTGGCCATAATACGAGAGTACCCTGCCGGACACACCTCGTGACAAGGTGCGCAGTGTCGGACCGCGGCACGCCTGGGTGCGATTCTACACGCAACAGCGTACTGTGCCGCCGAGCACAGGTGTGTTATCTTTTCTTGTTCCACAATACTTGTGGCCATCCTTGGCGTGCTATTGGATTCAATTCAACTCGGGTCATTTATGCCACACCAACGTTGCCATCGCGACACTCGTAAGGGTAACATCGTCTTCATCACCATCTACATGCTTAAAGCTGCTTGCCGTGCGGGTCATGGGTGAAGAGCCAGGAATACGTTTATGTGGAACTCAGTGAGACAAGGATAAGCGTTCGCACGCCAATTGCCCGTCAGTGAGTCAGTGACAGCTCGCCTTTTGCCGCGGAGAGATGTCACGGATGATACTTACGTCTCAGAGTGACTTGCAGGCAGGCAGGTTCTGAAGGATCTGCTTGCCACCGGCCCCTGCCAAATCGGGTTGTATATTCGGATCTGTCGGGCAGCCCGTCTGTCAGTGTATGATCTCGAGCCACCAGCTTGGTAAGGACGCACGTGTCCGTCTTGTCCACGGATACCTACAAGTCACAAGTGATGCATTGAGTCAGTGACGGCTCGCCCGGCACTCGTACCGATGGTCACGAAGGTCGAAAGCCGACGTGTCCTCGGGAAATGGGGCCAACATGTCGGGAGTTGTTTCGTATCGCACCTGAGTCCGAGGTATTCCATTTTCACCCCGAGGGTCACGTCTGGTGCTTTCTCGTGCCCAAACGTGGTCACGACAGAACCTAGGAGGAGATATGCGGTCGCCGATAACACCGAGCGCCACTTGTTCATTGGAATAAATTCAACGGCCGAAGCACTGATTTGGTGTTTGCGGGTGCTCTGTTTAACATTACATTCATTTTTGCGTTATCTTGTTACCGCGTAATGATACATATAGCGCTCGTGTCGGTACATGCAAAAACGTCCAATGGCTGTAAAACCCATAATTTATACCCTGATATATAAAACAGGGTAAGCCTGCTCGTTCGTCGGCGCGGAAGGTAGCGAGAACTCACGTGTCATCTATCGTACCCACGATCATGAAGGAGGTAAATGCAATCAGCTGACATATTCGAGAATCGGGCGAATTCGAATTATCTCACCGTGGTATTGGAAGCGTGTCTTGACGTGATCATCATCAGGGTTAACAGCGGAAAGCTTCCGAGTCCGGATTGCGACATACCTTCTTCGGATTGTCTGGCGCAGTGCGGACGTATCGGTCGTTGTCTACTGGCCTTGAAAATGTGCGTATGTTCGATAAGAAGAACCACTCTAAGGATGGAAGCCTACCGTTCCTTGGCCTATGGGAGCGTAAGACAGCGAATGAACGAGTTGTCGTGCGAGAAGTACCTTGCACGACGCCAGCATGCTCTGCAGTGTGACACAAACGGCGGATACACTCAAGACTGGGGACCACTCTGTTCCAAGGATGGAGGCGCAGATCTGCGACGAATCAGAAATAGAAGCACAGGTAGTTCACAGCTTGGCCTCACATGTCCATTGGAGTACACGTGCTAAGATCGAGTCAGAGATCGTTACCATTACAGGTCAGGTAAAGACGACATACTGGGTGCAGAGGCGCCTGGTTGTCCTGGTCTACGACGAACTGGACCGCTGGAGAGGAGATGGGGTAGTTTGCGTCGAAGCGAAACATTAATTTGAAGACCTCCCCCTAACGCGACAGAGTTTAGCTACGAATGCGGAGTCTGGTGGGTACTCACCTGGTATAGACTTTCGCCCAGGACCTCTATAGAGAAGAACCAGGTCTCAAAGTCGTCTGCGCTAATTAGTTTGATTCCTGTGCGCTGCGCAGTGAACGAACGACCCAGGTAGATACAGGATGGGTTGGGTTACCACAAGGACATCCTTCTGCATTTATTTCGCTGAGTTCCTTGCGCAGACGTCGGGACGATACAGAAGCCATGGCCCGACCTTTGTGCGGGTTGTGAGTAGAGAGAGTGGCCATATGAGCTTATCAGGGTCCAGCGTCAATGCCCAAACACGGACAAACAACACGATCCCTCATAAACAGTTTCAACGAGTCAACAACATTAATGTCATTTCCTCCCTGCCTTAGAGTCACCTGTTACTCACCATTTTCCAGAGATTTACAGGCGCTCGTGGGGAGGCAGAACGATTTCTTGTGCTTCATTCGCAATATTGCTTGTGCAGTCACATTCCCCAAATGTCGCACAATAAACGACAAGAATATATTTTGATGCTAGTTGTACCCAAATCATGACGTTTTCCCCTCTGCTTCGCGTGCACGAGCTACTCTGTCTGCCTTGATTTCCTCCAAGATGTCGCGTGCACCACTGTCTAACAGCATCCCTCCAAGCCACTTGCCCAACGCTTCCGCCTCGCTGGTGCTCGTAACCCTTTGCTCCATCGTCTTGACAAATTGTCGCCCCCCGTCGAGCGACGTGACGCAACCAGTGATCTCTAGCACCGCGCTCTCGAGCTTGAGCTCTCCGCTCCTCAGTCTCTCATTCCCCTCCATCACGTGGGTGAGCTTTGTATTGACGCCCACAGGCACACTACATCCACCTTCCAATGTACGCAACATCGCACGCTCGGCGAGACACATCCATTGAGTCCGTTGATGCGTCAGGGCTTCGCACAGCTCGGACAGTTCGTTCGACGCATCGTTCCGAATCTCCACCGCCAACGCGCCCTGAGATACAGCATGATAGAGGACCGGTGGCGCCAGATCTTCTGTGGCACGATGCTGCCAACCGAGACGAACAAGTCCGGCTTTGGCCAGGATGAGTGCATCGAATGCATCGTCCTCTCCAGTCGCATCTAGTTTCTTGAGCCGGGTATTGCTATGGCTCAGTGGTGAACTCGGTGTAAAGGATGCGATCGAGCCACAGAACATACAGATTTCCGCGCTGTTTACATATTTCAGCTAGGGTATCATTACGGCCTATCATACTCACCACATCTTTGAACGTCATCTCCACCCCCTTGAGATGATGCTTGAGATAGTTTTTGACCTGTGCCGAGCGTCGCACGCTGCTCGTACCGATCCTGCTTCCCGCAGGCAACTCGTGGAGCGCCTTGTGAGGCGATCCGTCCTTGATCACCAAACTGTCCACGCATTCCTCTCGCTCCAATATAGCGCCGATTTTGAACTCGCTCGGGAGTTCCGTCGGCACGTCCTTGAGACTATGCACGAGCATGTCTACTTGCTTGTTGGCGAGCAGCTCCTCGAGCCCTCTCGTCCATAGCGCCTTGCCTCCGAGGAGAAAGAGCGCCTGGGACTGGTTCTTGTCCCCCTCGGTCTCGTTAAATCGCGTTTCGAACGCATAAGAAGGGAACTTTTCGGCGAGCTTTTGGACGACGATGTTGGTCTGGATTTTCGCTAGCTCGGATTGTCTGGATCCAACCGTGAACGAGGTCCGTGGCGTCATCGCAGGTGCTCGTGGTCGGAAGCAGAGATAACCGGGTGGCGAACAAGTTCCGCTGATCAATCACTGTCCAAGATGAATCACATAGCAGACGACCAGTACAAACAAGTATGTACGTATGAATGCACTACGCTTTGAAATCCTTCAGCCATTGGCGCACAAAGTCAATCGTCTCGTGGTGGATCTTCTGTATTTCCGGTGGCTCTTCAGTGATATTGCGGAGACCATATTCGTCATAGTGGTGAACACCGTCTGTTACCGTCATTCGCTCAACGGAAGTCAATGAAAGGTTCAACGTGGATGCGTACCAGGGATAAGTTTGAATGGTCGAATAATCGTGTCGTTCCTGTCCTCTGCATACCCGCTGTGTGGCGTACAGGGTCTCCAAGGATCAACTACGACATGTCAATGATAGCCCTGAGGTGAAGAATACAGGTAGTACAGTACCTTGGCCATCTATAATTGCCAGCCTGTCTGCGGCAATGGCAAAGTCTCCAAGGGCATTCACAGATCTAATACGTGGCCGTCCCGGGATTCTGAAGTGTTTTCCAGGAGGGAACGCCTACAAAGAGTGATCGGACATATCATATACTAAACAGAGCAAGGTCATACCTGACCACAGATCTTCATGGAGTAGAGCGGAGTCAAATGCTTGGATACTATTCGAGGATATTTCGGGTCAAGTGGCGCAGACTACTTCGACGATCAGCATCCTCCGTGGAAGGGTAAAACGAAAGACGTACAGAGAAGTAACCCCATTGGGTGCAAACTTGGAATTGCCATAGACGCCATGTTTGGTCGAGGGAGGTCTTCTGGTACATACTATCGTCATATGTCCCGAAACACTAAAGTCAGTCATACAAAATGAAGCAGTGAGTCTATGGAGAAAAGTAGGATCACGGTCGCCCTAACCTTTTCCAGTGTAGAATTCGACTCGAGGCAGGGCTTCACTTTGTGCTGTGGTAAATGTGTTATCATACGTCTCATTGAAAGAGCCAGAGCTGTGCCTACCTCCTTGATCCACTTTGCGTAATTCAATACAGAGAAATCGATCTTGAGGTTGTTCATTATAGTCACCAGACGGTCCTCATGTCCGATCGGCAAGGCAGCAATTTCCGACCGACCAAAAAGCGGTTTCTTCAATGATTCACAAAATTCGTGGAATTCGGTGCTTCCCACCTTCGGGTCCCAGTTCTTGCTTTGCCACGATTCCAGTGGAGCCTTTCGGTTGATCAGCATGCAAAACAGAAAATTTATTTTGGGAGTCAGCTGACCACGAGGACAGAGGCGAAATCATCATCATGCTGGAGATCACGGAGTCCAAATATCCGCTTGATGAGATTCTTGAACAAGCCAATTCCGAGGAGGGTGTCCACAGTCGAAATTGCGTTCTGGATGTGGGCGGAGCATACGGGATCAGCGGACAGACGAATGACATCAAAGTATTCCCAGTTGGCAATGGAAGCATGGGTAACACCTGTATGATACTAAAGGCATGAACCAAGCACAATGTGCGCTGAGGACTTACCACTGGAGGCGATTGCTCCGTAGACGATATCCGGGTATAAGATCTTCATGTGCGCCGCCCGTGCACCCGCGTAGGAACCCTTTTACAGATCCTCAATTTCGCAGGTACGACAAGACTCAGGGTACATACACCATAATAAATCCACGGGGTATGGGGTGCTGTCAGATTTGCATCTATGCCGTTGAATTTGACATTTCGCATGAAGTTTGCAGAGTCTGCGGCAGCCTGTTCGTTGTTCAACCACCTAGTGCATTCATGTCAATGTTCAGCACATTCGAACATGCACAATTGCTTCAAGCAACCTTACCTCAAGTTGTCCGTGCTGAAGTCAGGTACGGGAATAGACGTTCCTGAGGCATATTCAACGACATCCAGTAAGAAATATGAATGGCAGCATGCATACCGTAGTAGCGATGTTCGAGGACGACACCGACACCGCCTGTAGCATTTGTCAGGATCTCGACAATGCCGGTATCCAAGAACGGCAGTCTATCCTCTCCACTCGTCTCCCCACCATCCAAAACGATAACAGGTCCATTCGAACCGGGCACATAGTGGCGGGTATTGACCCAGTAGCGCTGCTTGAATGTCCCTTGCGATGGGTCGCTATGATCAATAGGCTGCTCGAAGAACTGCTCCGGGAATTCGGGGTACCCGGGCTTGGGCTGCGGTACAGCGACAAAGCCGGCCGAGGGGTCCTGGAGAACTAAAGGCGACGCCTCGGCCGCATGAGCCACCTTCAACTCCTTCGCCCTCGCTTCGAGTAGCCAAGCGTTGACGTGCTGGGGGCTGCTCGGGCCAACCCTGGAAGGTATCGTTGCACGCACGAGTGCAACGAGGATGAGAGAGGACAAGCAGACGAACGGCGTGGTGAGCCTCATCGAAGTGCAAGTACAACTTGTCTGCCTCTTTGTCGGTTCCTTGGTTTCGCTTTATACGCCGACCAACTTTGAGCTTCGCTAGAATCCCACGTTCAATTACGTTGAGCCCCGACTTGTCAGTCACTGGCTCTGTGCATTACTGCCAGTTTCCCAACGAGTTGAAGAACCTTCAGGTCTACCAGCGTCGTGTCGCACCAGATAGCAAGTTTGGCGAAGCCGCAACTCAATCATAATGCTACCAAACATTTAGGACAGGCGACGCACAAGTGGGCTGCCGTCGAGGATAGCCGCTGTGATGCTGCACTTAGGCTCTGCAAGGCAAACATACTGGGATTTGCATTCGGTATGTAGATACGCCTGTCAAAGAATCCAAGCCCTTAATTTGGTGGCCAGGGATCTGTTAATGGGTCTTTGTCCACGGACAAATTCGGGATGAACATTCTTCAATGTCTGGTAACGATTACACCCCTCCGATGATAGTGTGAATCGGGTTAGCAGACGGAGATATGCCAAGGTCAGCTGATCTCCGAGCTGACAACTCATAACACGCATGCTGACTGCAGTCTGACAAAGGCAATGACACTAAATGCCGGTGTGGGCAAGTAAGGCTGAATTTATGCATGCCAATTCAAAATTTTCGGAGACGAGCGAGCAAGGGGTCTCTGAGACCCGTGTGTACGTCGTTCGTGGTCGGCCTGCTCGCCAGCGGAAGACTTGCGCTGCAAAAGGATGACTGGCATCTCGCGTGAAGTTTATACCAACGCTGACTGTACTGCTTCGCGGGCCGTGACAGGCGGCACGTCTGGCCCGCACAGTAGCTTTCCGAGCTTCGTAAGGTCACTCTAAATCCG
The DNA here is from genome assembly GCA_038091255.1 of Tylopilus intermedius. NCBI lineage: Eukaryota > Fungi > Basidiomycota > Agaricomycetes > Boletales > Boletaceae > Tylopilus > Tylopilus intermedius. Next base: position 983 of record JBBPOD010000497.1, on the reverse strand, counting down.
GTACCCCCGCGAAGAAATCACTAATCAGTTCATAGGCTTGATAAAGTCGCTCAGCTACAAAAGGGTCCAGTGCGTTGGCGACCTTCCACGTCAACGTACACATCGCTCAGAGCTCTCAATTCCCTATTACACTACAATGCCTTACACCTCGTTTGCAGTCGCAGGGGCTGGCCCCACTATTGGCGGCCGCATCGTGCAGGTGGGAGTGTCCCTGTCACAGAAAATCTGTTTATCTAATCTTCATATCAGGCATTGATCAATCGCGGAGGTTCAGTCGTCGCCCTTGCGCGTCCCGGGAGCAACTCGACTCAGAGCCCCCTTCTCCAAGGCGCCAAAATCGCTTCAGTGGACTATTCGGACGTGAAGGCGCTCGCGTCCATTCTTCGCGAACACAAGGTAGAGGTCGTCATCTCCGCACTGGCATACGGCGCCCTCCCTCTGCAGCGACCCATCGCGGAAGCCGCCAAAGAGGCCGGCGTGAAGTTGTTTGTACCTTCAGAATACGGAATGCCGACCGAGGGCGGCAAGGCCGGCCATCTTATCTCCAAGTCCGAGTTTGCTGGTAAGTTCGCCACGGCCTTGCTTCAATCTCGTCGCGACTTATCGTGTGCACCAGACTACGTCAAGTCCCTTGGCATCCCCGTATTGCGCGTCTATGTGCGTTCCCTAACATCCAAGCCCTTCGCATGCGGGAGAAACTCATCCGTAACTTGACAGAATGGCTTGTTGACCGAGTTCATCCCGTGGTTGACGGGCGTCGAACTGGGCAAGTTCCACATGTTGGGCGAACACACCGCCCCCGCCTCTTTCACCTCGGTAGAGGACGTTTCAGGCAAGTACCTCGTCCACCGCCTTGCCGACGCTCTCACCGACCTTGGCACTTTATAGGATTCGTCGCTCATGTCCTCACCACCCTGCCTCCCTCCGCTCTCCACGATGCGACATTCCGCATTCAGGGCGACCGAACGGCGCTCGCATCGATT
>JBBPOD010000496.1:0-17958 GCA_038091255.1 Tylopilus intermedius | reverse complement strand
CTCAGCGACTCCAGCTTCGCGTTAAATTCGTTGACACGGTCCTTGTGTGTTTTATGTGCTATCTTTGCCACTTTCCCCAAGAGCTAGGGATGTGATAAGCGAAGGAAAAGATCATCCGTCCAAGACTCACTCTGCGACGCTGTGCCTCCTCGAAACGTCTCTCAGCGTCTGTTTTCCTCTCGTTTCTGCTAGAAAGCGAAGGAGATGCGCGGTTGCTTCCAGACGCAGAGCCTACAGCGGAAGCTATGTCTTCACTTGACAGGAGCTCGTCAACATGTTCGCGATCCTGCTGCTTTACATCGTCGAGCTTTGATTTCGACTTCGACTTCTTCTTCCTGAAGATCTGAGACACTATCGGTAGGTGAGACGAGCTCGCGAGACGAACTTTTTGACGATTCCTCCTTCTGCGACGCCGCCCTTGAGCTTGAGCGAGCCCCCAGGACGAAAGTCGTAGTCGGCCATGGGGTGATGACGGCGTGGAGGCAAGAGAGGGCCTGCTGACGTAACCCAACCCTTGAGCGCTGTCCGACAAACACGGACAAACACGTTCCCACTAACCTGTACGTGCGGGTAGTCTGACTGCCAAAAGACATCTCCATGACCCTTTAGTTTCGGAATGGCCATCCTCTCGACTCCCTTCCAATATCTTACTTCAACACCCCCAGTCACCCGCGGTTTCGTAGCCGCTACAATCGCCGCCACCGCCTTGTACCTCTGGATTCGCTGGTCAACAGGAACAGTATACATTCCTTGGCTAACCCTCGTGCCAGGATCCAGCTTCTTCTACCCATGGACGTTTGCCACCTCCGCCTTGGTCGAGGTCGACATCATCGAGGTATGTCGGGTGTTTACGGTCTTGCATTTCCTACGCGCTTATACGCCGCAGCTCTTGGTCACACTGGCTGTCATACCGGCCTCCTTACGTTACTTTGAGCGGTTATGGGGCACAGTGGAGACTCTCAAGTTTATCGTCATCTGCGTCACTGTGCCAAATATCATCGCATTCGCCTTTAATTGGATCGAATTCGTAGCCACCAAGAACGCGGACCTGTTCTTGTAAGGCACCATGACCACTTGGTTAATTACGTTCTTAGCCTCCTCAGGTATGGCATGCAATATCACGGCCAAACGGCGCTCTTCACAAGCATATTGGTTGCATTCACGCAACTGATACCAGAACATCAAGTCCAGATCTTCGGATTCTTCAAAATACGCGTCAAAGTAAGTTTCATCCTTCGCGTTCCACGTACTTCGTCGATCCACATTCATCTGCAGATTTTACCAATGGCGTATCTTGCTTTCTCCCTTGTCATGTCAGTCATTGGTTTTCAGTGTCCGTACATCGTCATCCAGTTTGGCTGGTTCGTTTCGTGGATATATCTGCGATTCTATAAGCGCAACACGGACGTCGGGAGTGGTATCGACACCTATGGAGATAGGAGCGAGACATTTTCCCTCACAAGTTGGTTCCCTCCCTTCCTGCAGTGAGTCCTGAAATATCTCGACATTCGTGGCGTATTCAAGTCTCGTCTCTAGTCCCGCCATATCTATCCTTGGAAATGCAGTCTACAAGATGGCGACGCGATTGCACTTGATTCCAACGTCCGTATCTCACGATATCGAATCAGGTTACAGCCAACTTCCTGGCGGTGCTCGGGCAGAGGCTGAGCGGCGGCGGTATGTGTACGGACTATCAAGCAGTGACTGCGCGTCTAATCTCAGTTCAGCGCCCTCGCACTCAAGGCACTTGACCAGCGGTTAGCCAATTCGGCAACCAACCCACCCAATCAAAATGGGCCTTCGACTTCGCAGTCATCACGCGCGCCATTGGCAACGCCTGCGCCACCTCCGGCTGACCGAAAACCTAGTCCAGTTGAGACAGATTCCACGACCACAGCTAGCAACGAAGGCGAGGAGAGATAATGTATTGCTGCTGAGAGCGTTGTGCTAGTCTTGTACTCGAGCATTACATAATCGATACCTAGTAGAGTAGTCGTTGTCTTGGCTTGTTCCTTCGAACTTGCATGGCTCGTAAACCCTCGTCGGTCTCGTTGGCCTCGCCCAGACCACCATTAGATTCGGTCGTAGCATCCGCTCTTTCTCCTCTTACAGGTAAACCGCCGCGGTCGATTTCACTGGCCGGCAGTCCCGCTCCCACCAAATTGCTGGACGATGTCACAGACGTCGAGTCCGACGAGCTCTTTGCAAAATACACGATTGCCGAAGTCAAAGCGAGGCAAGCGCAGCTGAGGTACTGTGCATCTCATTCACGCTCGAGCCACTGACCAAACTCGTCGTTAGGGCTGATGCTGAGGCCAAACAGGAGGATCTTCGTGTCATGGTTGGGTGCGTAAAGGTGTTTTCGGTTTGTACCATTCCTTCACGGTACTTGGAAAGCGCAGGGAACGATACCGAGATCTACTTCAAGCCTCTTCCTCGATCATATCCATCGCCACATCTGCGAAGCGTGTACGAGATGCACTAGAGGAAACCAAGATTGCGATTCGGTCACAGAGGGTGCCTAGTATCCAGAACTATGTCTCACAAAGCGGAAAGGATGGCAAGTAGGCGCTCCCTTGTCCCGTCGCGTGTCTTAACGCCTGAACATCTAGACTCCCATATGCAAGTGTTACGGTTGCTTTCTGCGCACATAAAACTACTCCTGGATGCACCAGAGCATTTATGGCGATTGATTGAGCGCGAGAAGTACTTTCAAGCTGCTTGGTTATTCCTTCTCGCCCGCGTGGTCCATCGCACTTTGATTCGCGAAGATGCTCATGACGATGAAAACTGGAAGCGACACGGTATTGATGTGTTGGTCAGCCGCCAACGCAAACTGCACTAGATGGTGTCTAACAAGCTTTGCCTTAGGAACAGTTCCCTTTAATCCAGCGACAATGGGAGACCGTATCCCACTTCCGTACTCAGATCATACACAGGGCAACGTTGTCGCTAAGGTCGTATGACAAAACTTGCGAAGTACGTCTACTTTCTCCCTTTTTATCCACCCTTAACGTTTTCTGCCCCAGGAAACCTGTGCAACACTCTTAACGCTTCATATTCTCGACTCCCGACCACTTGTGGAGACGCTAACGATTTACCTCTCTCAACGGACACGAACTTTGAGCGCTTTACTTGCCAAACCTCCTGATGCCCCCGAGCACAGCAACGGTCCACTGGTCAATGGTAATTCTCCAGGGACTCAAAAATATTCTGAACGAACAAAAAATTCCTCCGCGACGATACCTGCGATTGCTGTCAAAAACTCGACAAGAACAGCTTTAGAGGCGATTTCACGGACACTTAATACCGCACGTGCCGTCTTTGGGACCTCTCAATCAATGCGCTCTCTGGCTACGGACGTGCTCGATAGCATACAGTCTGAACCATCTTCCCCTCCGGCCAACCTCCCTGGGGAACTGTTCTTAAACACCCAAGCGGTATTGAACTCCCTTCCGTCGTCTACTTATGTTTCACTCCTCCCCTCGAATATTCGGGCATACCGGCCTTTTGTTGATTTGTCGTCTGTGTCATCTTCGCTTTCACAGGACACCCTGCAGGATAAACTGGGTAGCTGGTTCAGTCAATCTATGGCAAACCTCCGCAAGGCGTTCGACAAGTGGCTTGCATCTCTCGATGTAATGAGCGCTGTCTGGAAGGTTCGAATGTCCCTGCGGAAGTGGGTGGGACACTCTGGCCTCGAGGAAAATGAAATAGCCAATCTTATCGAACTCCTGGACACTGTGTTCAGTACAAGGATCATGGACATTTGGAAGTTGACACTTATACGTGCGGAGAAGGCGTTCTTGCAAGCACTTACTTCACCAGGAAGCGATGACAAGGGTGCGGCAGTCGTCTGGAGTTTGTAAATGACTTGATGCTTACATCGTCCAGACATGTTTTCGCCTCTTTGCAGCTTGTACCGCTCCCCACCTGTTCTTCAGACTCAATCCGGAACTGGACCTTCATCATCTGATCCCAGTTTCCATAAGTACAAGGCGACATTGACGCAACGACTCGAGGGGAGGGCGCCACGGTTGCACGAAGCCCTGGTGACCCTAGAAACCCCCGCTGCCTCGTTGCAAAAAGATCTGTCTAGAATGTCAGCTGATGCTGAAAGTCGCCAGTACGTCATGACGATTTTACGTATCTGCTACAGATCTCATAATTTCCTCCTACAGAAGGCTAGTGATCGACCTTACCGAAGCGTATCGCCCAGAGGCGCAAGCATTGTGCGGCAGGGTGGCGTCGGCACTCAAAGCCTCTTCCGAGGAGTTCATGGCTAGTCGTGGTAAGCTAAACAGTTTATGGCATGCATTACCCTAACCGCTTGCAAAGATATCAATATGGCGATGAACATGCTCGTATTTCATGCGCACATAGTGGAAGAGCTCTCTACTTCGTCTTTTGTGTGCGATGTCGGGTGTGATCAAGCAATAGCAACTAGTGAGTTGCTGGTTTGTATTCGCTTCATCAAGTATTCACGCCGCATTTTCCAGGCTTTCGAGAGGAAATGAATGCGCTGTTTGAACGAATCATGTCATGTTGGGAGGAAAATGTCGTTGCTGATATGGTATCATGTTATTTCCGAAACGCGACGATATTGCAGACACCTCCTGGTACGTTACTTGTTCGCTCTTGGGCTATGCTAATCCTAGTATAGGCTCCTCGTGTAACCACCCATCTCCGCCGATGATGGAATGTCTATACTTGCTCTCTTCTTCCATACACAACCTGGGTATGAGTCATCACCAACCATATCTGATGACAGTCCCCAAAAGAATGGTGTCCAAGTTTTCAGCCGCATTCGTCCGGAGCATCGATGGCGCAGACACCATGGATATGCTCCAGGTGCTGTATGACCTTTCATTCCTCTGCCACCTTGCCTCCAAATGGAAAAATGCAGAAGTGGCAGTGTTAGGGCATGCAATCGAGCGAATAGAATCAAACGTATGGCTGTCTCATCTTGCTTGCAGTGACCCACTGACATCTAAGCGTCATTACAGCTGACCGCTTCATCCAGGCATGACGCAGACCGCATTGCATCGGATTACCTCTCGCGAACGCAAATGCTTATCTCGGCCCTGCTTCCGCCGGTACCCGAGGCGGCTGAAGTCAGTCCCGCAGAGAACGGTGACAAACCGACTGGGGTGCTGAAGTATGGCGTGCCTGCTGTGAATTCCGAATTTGTTCCCGCTGTCGAACTGCCTCCGCCATCATCGCGATTTCCACTTTTACTTATTGATGCTCGATGATCGATGAAGAGGAGCGAGTTCATCATGTACGGCGCGTGCCCCTTTGTCGTGTCTTGTGTTTATCTTGCCTCGCGCTATCACTCATTTATCTAAACTTGAAACACCGAATGCACATTCTTGCGTTCGAACGTTCTATCCTAAGGACACCTGTCTGCTTATTTCCGGCCGATTTGGCTACAATCGATGCTGGATCTGCGAGGATCTGCGTAGCACCGGTGAGTTGATGTGAGGGCGGATGGGTTATATATCCTATCAGGGCGATTCTCAATTATGCATGGGCAAGTGAACGGTCCCGCGTTGTTGTGCGGCCTCGCCCTATATCGGACCATGCCCTCTATCACACTACATGGTACTATAAGACGAGCCGGTTAATTCCCTCCATCCCATATATCCGCCTGGAGCCCCCTCGTGTTGTTGCTTGCTTCCCCGACTCCTGTTCTACCTGTCCTTTGGACCTATTGTCGGGGAGACAAGATGTCAGGTGCGCCACTGAACCCCTTCCGCTTAAAAACTGGACTAAACCAGCCTACTAGTAGACGACCTGTATCCGCTTGATCTCCGGCATTTGACCTCCGTGTATCTCGTTTTTCTGATCAGTGGGGGGCAGGTCGGTCTCCCAGCCGTCGTTTTCACCGCTTCGGTGTGCAGAAAGGTCGCCTGGCATCCGACTATCATCAATTTTTGCGTCACCTGGATCGTCTATTCGGTCATCTACTGTCTGTAGTAAGTAATGGGATCATCTGCGAATACGACACGGCTCACCGCGGTAGCCTATATGCTGGGATTGGTACAGACGATCAACACCGCAAGATATGTATGGTCCAAGCTAGCATGATATATGGCGCGGCTCCCATGTATGTTGCGTCCCTTTGACGACGGTAGGTATGCTATAAGCTTTTTGTGCCTCATTAGGGCCGTCGTCGCTGGGCTAGCGATCGTTCTCCATGTGAGGGTCCAGTTGCGGGTTCCTGCATGTATACTGATGTTATCTCTGTAGACGTGGACAACGTTGCAATGTTTGCAATGCAGTCTTCTGAGTCGCCTCCCTCGGATGCTGTATTTTATTCTGGTACCTGGCGCTGTCCGTATGGGAGCTTCGTCGGATCTGATGCCTCATGTCCAGATGCTAGGCACGCCCTACCTGGTGTTCTTCATCTTTTCCGTGGGCGCGGGGACTGTGAGTGTCCAGGCCGTGCCATAATCTCGGAAGAGGTTAATTAAACTTAGGCCTAGTTCGTCATGTCACAACCGCAGTCCGTGGTCTCTTCAAACGGGCTATATTGTCTCATTCAACGCCATCGGCCGTCCGTTGACCCGCGGTTTATGTGGCACTGTGAGCTGACCCGCCATTTATGTCTAGGGCTCTCGTCGTTCCGTCCTTCTGCGCCGCAATCATGGTCATTATCCTTGTTTTGGAAGGTATGTCCCTTGTGATGAGTCCCATCATCGTTCGCTTACGACATTATTATCTCCAAGTCATCATCACTGTGCAATACTACCGACAATGGAAGATAATCAAGACCTCCTTTCCGCTCGTCACTCGGACACCGTCACGTTCACTCTGCTTTCGTGTGGGCCTCTTTTGTCTCCACTCGTGCGTCACCCTCACGTAAGTCTGCCCCACCCTGAGGAGCTATTTCTGACGTCGAGAATTCAGTTCCGCGATATTGCTGTTGAGCAACTTGAAAACCGAAGTGACATATATACTCCCAGCTGCTCGTAAGTTGTGACCTGTTCGTCGTCACCTCATTCACTTTGCTCACTTGGACTCCAGTTCCACTCGGCGCACTCATCATCTTTGGTACGCGAGAGGTATGTTGCCTTGGAGAGATGCTGTTTGTAATCTGAGTGCCGTTGCCCAGGATGTGATATCTTGGTGGACGATCCTCCTACGCAGACGGCATCAATCAGACCTGTCGTCCGAACTGGAGGTGCCAAGTGCAAGAGTACCCTCGATAACCGATCCCACATTGACGCAACTTGAACTGAGCGAGGAAACGCCGAGAGAGCCCGACGCGCCAGTCTGACCATGGCGGACGCATACGCACATCGTCTGCTCGCGAAATACGGCAAGCGTTGTTTGCTGCACTCATTGAATCGCTCCATCAGGACGAGCGACATCACACCACGTGCAGAGCTAGGGAACAACGGTCCTTGTTAATGTAGGGGGGGGCGGAATACAAGGGATCGAAGGCTCGAGGTAGAATGGGGCGCAAGACAGTACGCGCCAGAGGTAAACTATGCACCACCACTGTCCTCATCAAGTCAGTATATGATCTTGGACGTGGATATTGATAGAGTACGTACACAAGTATGTTATTTCTGGGAGTAATATTTGAGAATGGCACGCGAGAGGCAACGAGTGCGAGGACTCACATTGGGATGTGGATGAGTTTCACAATGTAGCCGATGAAACCCATGACAGCAAAGCCAATTGCGACTGCTCTGCAAATCTGAATGAACTCTGGAAGGCACAAATAAACGGTTGGCTCGGAGGAAATGCATGGACTACGTACCCTTCTGCGAAGGCTTTGTGCAGCGAGTCAAGAACTATACAGCCTGTGAATAATTGTGCCACGCAAGAGAATTAGAGGAATGACAGACCTGGTTGCCATCCTTGATGAATTCTTGGGGAACTTCCAGGAACTCGTTGAGTTTTTCAGACATGGTGGTGTTTTGAGGGAACGTCAAGCAACGCAAACGTGTCAGTACAGCTCATGTTCCCACGAACCTGCTCTTTCCAAGCATCTGCAAGGTATGGTCTCCATCGAACTATTCCTATTCACTAAACAAGAGACTGCGCGTAGACGATCTTTGGGCGTATGAATGTCCCTTTGCCGCGTTTCTTGTCAGCTGGAACGCATCGCCATCCGCGTTCACCGCTCGGTCACCACCAAACAACGCACCGTCGTCACTCCAGACATTCGACAATGGCTGACCACAACCCACGCGCGATCTTCACACCGTTCTGCTACCCTTACCACCCTTTCGGGCGATGTACCACGGGCTGCGTCGAACAAGTTGACCGGTATCCATTCGCACATCAACCAAGTGCTCAGCTCTCTACCAAACGTCTCTATCGACAAACCTGCCTTGTCGGCGGGTGAAGTCTTGCAAGTTCTCAGCACGCTTGCTGTCTCCGCTAGGCAACAAGATTTGGCCTTGATCGAGAAAATACTTGGCCAGCTGACGCCCCTCTGTGGTCTTCGCGTCGATGCAGACGTTCACAGCCATATCCTGCAAGGCTTGCTCAAGAACGGCAACCTCCAGACTCTCCTCAACTGGCTCAGCCAGATGCACGAGAAGCCAGGACGCGTCCGACCATTCCTCGAGCACTGGCACACCTTTCTCGATTTTTGCGCGGACAATGGCCAACCCAAAATGATCCGACACGCCATGTCGAAGATGGCTCACTCGGGGCGCAAACCCAATAACGCCACCTTTCGGATGTTCTTCAGGGCCTTGTTCAACTCGGGTGCTTCCGTTAGCGAGTTTTACAGTGCTTTCGATCGAATAGAAAGCTATTCCTTTCGCTACGACGAAAGCCTCGCAGAGATGCTCTTTGAGGGCTTTGTGAAGCTTAACGAACCTCGGCAAGCCACCGAAGTGAAGGAGGAATTCCAGAGACGATTTAGCAAACGCGTCGTCAAGTCGTCTGCCATACAAGCAGAGTGGGAGGAGAGTCTGGAGAACGAGGTTGAAAAGTGCGGTATCGCATCCGCGGTCAGGCTCTGCGAAGATTTCCGAAAGGAAGGGTACAAAGTCACGCCACATACCCTCACCATCATCCTACGCTCCAGTCGCCAGGTTACCGATTTGGAGAACGCGGAAGCGGCCTTGCAAATGAAAGCTGGCCCCATGCAATGGTCGATTCTGGTCGGCAATGCCGTCCAGGCAGATGACCTCGCCGGGGCTTACTCTATCTATCATCAGTTCAAGTCGCGCGGGTTGACGCCAGACGCCCCTCTCATACAACCTCTTGTCGCTGCTCTTTGCGATGCCGCCTTTCGGAGTCGCGACGACGGGCCGATAGACCAAGCACTAGAGCTTTATCGAGAACTTTCCAATGCCGTTCCGCCATCGTCTTCCAAAGCTATCACGATGCGACATTTCGGTCGTCAGCGTTCGCTGGGACCCGACGCTTACATGTACGGGACTCTCCTCCGTGCCATGGCAAACTCGGTCGACGTGCAAAAGCATTCCCATCTCGCTGTAGACCTCCTTGCGGACATGGAAGCCAGAGAGATCAAGCCCGATGGCCACATCACCGTCGCCTCGCTCGTCGTCATGGCCATGCGCACCGCGTCCAGCTTCGACGATGCACTCGAAGCATACCGAAAAGTGATGGGCAACGAACACCCCAAGAACGTTGGCGTCAAAGGTTACCGATGGATCCTCTACACTCTTTCCCGCCTCTCCTTCGACGATGCACCCGCCTTGCCGCCCATCTGGCACTACTTTGAGATCGTGGGGGACATGCGCCGGGCAGGCGTCGAGATCACGCCCTATGTGTACGCGTCTCTGTTGAGGCGGCTCGCCCAACTCGCAAAGGGCGCCTCGGAAGAAGATACCCTCAGACTCGCCGCGTCCGTCCGGAGGGCGCACGACCACCTCACCCTCGACCCATCCCTCACTCCCGATACCCTGCTCTGGAACCAGCTCATGGACGCCTACCAGCGCGTCGGTCTGTTCGCCGAGGCGTACAGAGTCTGGGAGGTCCTCCTCATCAGCGAGACGTACGACCACGCGAGCGTGTCAATCATCCTGGACGCCTGCGGGTACGCCCACGCGTGGCCGCTCGCAGAGCAGGTCATCAAGAAGCTCTCCGAGCGCGCCTTTGCCCTCAACCAGGGCAACTGGAACGCATACGTCGAGTGCATGTGTCGGAACGGGATGTTGAACGATGCGGTCAAGATGGTCTGTTTGGAGATGGGCAAGGACCAGCAGGACGTCAAGCCTAACGTGACCACTGCGATGGTGCTTTTGACGTTTGCGACGCGGACGAACCAGCAGGACGAGGTCGTGATGCGTCTTCGGCGGTATCTCCCGGAGTTGTGGGAGAGTCTGCCCGCCGATCTGGGTAGGTTTGCCATCAAGCCTGATGGAACATGAAGCTGGTAGCCACGAATGTAGAATAATCATTGGATCGTCTATGGAAACGACACCGAACCGACTGTGCAGTGGGTGAATACAGTACAAGTGGTATCATACAGTACGTGTGGTTGAACATGACGCGTGCGATGACAAGAATCTGAAGAAAGAAAAACCAACTGCGTAAAACTCAAGGTATCGTCTAGGATAATGTCTAGAAAAAAGAAGAGAGATGATAATGACTACTCAGGAAAATGATGCCAACTCCTCGACCGTAGGGCAGTCACACTTGAAGATACGCATATCAGGAATGGAAACCTGACTCATCAAAACGATGCACTTACGACGAGGTTAAGGTCGCCAAAGGCATCATCAACACGAGAAACCGTCGGCCAGAATTTCTTCTCCCGGAGCCAGAGCATCGGGTAAACCGCCTCTTCTCGGGTGTATGGACTTACGCCAAGTCATTATCATTGCTTTTTGCGTGAGGAAGACAAGACATACCGGTTCCATTCCTTGTCGGACAAGACAATAGCAGACAGCGGATGGGGTGCGTTCTTGAGAAGGTTGTTGTCCTTGGGCTGCTTACCCGAAATGATGTCGTTGACTTCCTGACGAATTTGAATCATGGCATCACAAAACCTGCATCAAATGGATACGTCAATGACTTCGTGAGCCTGACGTCTACACAATCCAACGACTGACCTGTCTATTTCCTGAAGGGACTCGGACTCGGTGGGTTCGATGAGCATACACGTCGAAATCGGCCATGAGCAAGTCGGTGGATGGAACCCGTAATCCTTTGTTGACATATGAATCAGTCTTGTCGTACAATTGGACTGTGTCCACTCACCTGCAACCGCTTCGCGAAATCCGTCACCTTTAGACCAGCAGCTTTATCAAATTCTGCAAGGTCGATCAACAATTCATGCGCAACACGATTGTTGGCGTTCTTGAACCGGAGGGTGTAATGTCCCGCAAGCCTTTGGGCCATGTAGTTCGCGTTGAGGAGTGCCACATTGGTTGAGTGAGACAGACCGTTGCCACCTAGCATCTTGATATAGGCCCAGGAGATCAGGAGAATGGAAGCGCTTCCAAAGGGACCTGCAGAAATTGCATCTATGGCCTTGCTTCCACCGGTCTGAACGAGCGGGTGAGAGGGCAGGAACGGAGCAAGGTGCTCAGCGACGCAGATAGGACTAGAAATGCTGAATGAGAAAGCTGGAATGATGGCTGAATGCTATCACTTACCCGACCCCAGGTCCTCCGCCGCCATGAGGACTAGTGAATTCGTCAGGACTACTTCTGCAGTGCGATGAGAAACGCTCACATAGCAAAGGTTTTGTGGAGGTTGAGATGGCATACATCTCCTCCGCAAGTGGCAGGATTCGTCAGCCCAACCTGAGCATTCAGGTTTGCACCATCCAAGTACACCTGTCCGCCGTTCTCGTGAATGATCTTGCATGCATCTGCGACGCCGTCTTCGAACACGCCAAAGGTCGATGGGTACGTGATCTAAGCAACGGATGAGATAGCCGATAAGTGTGGGAAAAGTGGAGCCTACCATGAACGCGGCCAGGTTGTCCTTGAATCTCTCAGCTTTCGCCTTGAGATCAGCGAGGTCAAGGTTTCCATCTGCATGCGTCTTCACAGCGACCACTTTCAAACCAGCCATAACAGCGGACTACGACGGTAGTATAAGCGCGACAACGCCCCGGTCGAACAAGAATCCAACGTACAGCGGGATTGGTACCATGAGCGCTTAAAGGGATCAAGCATATATCACGATGGCCCTCACCACGCGACTCGTGGTACGCGCGAATAACGGTCAAACCAGCGTATTCACCAGCGGCACCTGAATTGGGCTGTACAGAGCAAGAGTGGAATCCCGTAATCTTGCAGAGGTCTGCTTCGAGTTCCTGCGTGCACACCATCAGTCTTACAAACCACACCAGCTAGGATGAAAGAACCTTGATGATCTGCCTATATCCTTCCACCTGGTCAACCGGAGCAAACGGATGTACACCTGCGAATTCCGGCCAAGTTAATGGGATCATGCTGGAGGTACTGTTCAGTTTCATGGTACAACTGCCAAGGGGAATCATGGTGTGGACAAGGGACAGGTCTTTGGATGCGAGGTGGAAGATGTAGCGGAGCATCTCAGTCTCGGAGTGGTGCGTGTTGAACACAGGATGAGGAAGAAACTCGGAGGTGCGGACAAGCGACGAGGGAATGGCAGTCGCAGTGGGTTGGGTAATGCTGGCAAGAAACCCTGCTGTTCCTGAGGCGGCCGTAGCAAATATGTTGACCAGTGTTTTCAGATCCTCATGGCCAACCGACTCATCGAGAGTGACGCCGACGTGTGTACTGTCCACCCTCCGAAGATTGATGAACTTGAGGGCAGCGGCAGCATGGACAACCTCTGCGTTCTTGCAGACGGGAGACACGTCAATACTCAAGGTGTCGAAATACGCATCATTGACGACTCTGAACCCAAGACGCTCGATACTGCCATGGAGAAGTTGGGTGAACAAATGAACTTTCTTCGCAATGCGCGTCAAGCCGACTGGACCGTGGTATATGGCATACATGGCAGCCATGTTTGCGAGAAGAGCTTGGCTAGTACAGATGTTGCTGGTCGCCTTCTCTCGTCGGATGTGTTGTTCCCGGGCTAATTATAGATGTGAGCTTTCATTAAAAGCCGATTTGGCAGTCACTGACTTTGTAAAGCCAGTCTGTATGCCGGGTTGCCCATTGCATCCTTGCTTCGTCCGATCAACCGGCCGGGCATCTTTCTCTTGAGACTGTCCGTCACAGCAAAGAAAGCGCCATGTGGTCCGCCATATCCTGCAGGTACACCGAAGCGCGCTGAATTCCCCAAGACGACGTCGGCGCCCCATTCGCCAGGTGGGGTGAGCAAGGTCAAAGCGAGAAGGTCGGTGGCGCAGATGACAAGTGCGCCGCTATCGTGAACCTGACCAGCATATTCTCGATAGTCGGAGATGTGGCCGTTCACATCGGGGTATTGTACCAAGACACCGGCGAGGTCTGCACGCAGTGCCGGATCATCAAGAGCGGTGCGGTAGTCACCAACGACAAGGCGGATCCCGAATCCTTTGGCCCGAGTGCGAAGGACGGCGATGGTCTGGGGAAGCACGGCGCTGTCCACAAAGAATGACTTGCGCTTCTGACCGGAATGAACGCAGGCCATGACCATGCCCTTAGCTGCGGCAGTCGCTTCGTCCAAAAGGGACGCATTTGCAATATCCATCGTCGTCAAGGATGCAATCATCGTCTGGAAATTGACAAGGGATTCAAGGCGGCCTATTACCGAATTTAGACCTGGGAAGGGGAGAGCGGTCACACTATCTGACCTTGGGCTATCTCCGGCTGGTACGGTGTGTACTGGGTATACCAGGCGGGGTTTTCCATGACCTGTGACCAACGTCAAGCCAGTGGGGAGGCGCAGACGGACAAATACTCACGTTGCGGAGGATGACAGTAGGCGCGACGGCATTGTGGTAATCCATGCCGATATAGCTCTTGAACCGGCCATTCTGGTCCCCGAGGGCCTTTGCGCAGGCGTGGAGCTCGGACTCGCTGAGGGCGGGAATGGAGGCATCGCTGATGGTAGTGGCGGGTATACGTATGGTTGGGGGCACGGTGGCGGCTAAAAAGGCGTCGAGAGAGTCGTAACCGAGCTTTGAGAGCATGAAGGATGTTTCATTGTCGTCTGGGCCGACGTGCCTGTCAGCAAAAGTGTCGAGGGAGCCGAAGAGGGAGGCAGGTGCCTTGGCTGTCGCGAGGGATCGGGTGATACGACGCGGGATGGCGGCGGAGAGGAGGGGACGTTTGAGCGCAGATGCGGAACGCAAGGCTGCCATGTGAGGGGATGGGAAGACAAGGGAGGGACCGGCCGAGGGGAGAGATATACCTGTGGATGTTCACCGAGCCAGGTTCGGTCACCGAGTCGATTACGCTTTTGTCATCGGGTTTGAGAATCCCGCCGACAACGATAACCAAGTTCATGTCCATCGCTTGGCTCGTGCGCGCGCTATTTATTTGGTCTGCCGACGTTGGCGATGAGGACAAGGACGCGCATGACGATGAGCGGGTCCGCCTCCAGCTCGGGGTCGATAGATAGACTGGTAACCAGTCCGTCCAAAAAGAGGCAGCCGCGACGAGGAGGCAAGCCGTCGATAGACGTAAACGAAAAAGACCTGACAACGAAGTAAACGAACGTCAGGAGGACGAGACGACGGACAAACCTTCGTCCGATACACACAGTCAACGTCAGAAGGGCGAGACAAAGGATAAACCTTCGCCCAACACGCCAGATCGAACAAGAGACGGCGGGACTGGCGACAAAGTAAATAAGCATTAGAAATTCGATCAAAGACATCAGGATAAAGACGACGTACCTGATCTCCTCCTGCAGACGATAATGACGACCCGGATTACATCGAATCGACGTCGACAGCAGCCGCTTCAGTGTACACAGCATTCACTGAAACGAACACCAGCCAAAGGGGGTGGATTGGTATGTCATGCTCGTCCGGCTCTATATAATGAGTGCATGCCTCGAGGGCA
Organism: Tylopilus intermedius; assembly: GCA_038091255.1. NCBI lineage: Eukaryota > Fungi > Basidiomycota > Agaricomycetes > Boletales > Boletaceae > Tylopilus > Tylopilus intermedius. The sequence goes on along the minus strand of JBBPOD010000496.1, from coordinate 3,022 downwards.
AACAGTCCAAGGATTACCAAGGGATCATTGTTTGCAAGTTTTCAGAGCCTATTAAGACTCGAACTGGGAACATTGGGAGCTTCTGATGGCTCTTTCATGCCTTCCGCCCCTGTTTAAGACACGCACAGAAATGATAGTCCTTATAATACCTGTCAAAACCTCTTCGTGACATCCGCACATCGCGTACAGAGATCGTCTTCCTCGTGCCGCGCGTACATGCCACAGCGAGGACATTCATGCGAGGCACCCGAGCCTACTCGATTATTTAAACCTTGGTGGTATAGTTGATAGTGATACGGCGCACCTGCTATCGCCAGCATGGTGCTCGAGCTCCACGCTGCAGAATTGGCTGTATCGTCATCGTATTTGTCCCTCAGCGTGACATGAGTCAGAGGCGATGAGAACGGTCTTCAAGAAGTCTGCTATTCACCGTCCTTCATTTCAGTGTGTTGTCGCCGAGGTGGATGTCATGCGTACCTTCACGCCTTAACAATTTCACGATTTTCGCGTCTCCCGCATCAGGCGGTAAGATGATCACTACTCGTGCGCTCTTCAAGTCCCTGACAAAGTGTTAGCACAGCTATGCATCGCAGGCCGTGAATACATACTCGAGCCCCCGATCTTTTTGCAAGATCGATAGTGATGCATCACGCAGGGCCCACAGCATATCCATATCATTTTCCACCTGAGGATCTCTCCACTTGGCACCCTAGTATGCGCGTTACTCGTGGACCAATATCGCGAGTAAGGATAAAACGCACCAATGGTTCCCACTTGTTCGTGAAGAAAGAGTGCCCAGAAGATTCAGTCATACTGTGTGCGTGTACCTCTTCTGCGAGGTAGGGGAATACTGGGGCCAGTATGGGCGTCATGGCTTGCAGAGCCTAATGCAGGATGTGAAATATCCTCCTAGGACTGCAATGAAGATCAACGCTCACCCGCTTCAATGTGTCAATGACCACTCTACGCTCGATGCTAGGCTGTGAACATCATTGGCATACAAGACGTCCTTTCTGATTTTTGAAGTATATCTGCAGAATGTTTGTCGACAACATAATTCAAACAATGCATAACTTGAATACAGCATCAGCACCGTGCATACCAGAGGCCCATTCACGACATACCTCGAGCGAATTTGTACGCTGGATAATCCTCGAGCGCCGCGTTCTCGACGGCGCACAATTCACTCATGACATACCGCTCTACCTGCTCCGAGGTGAGCTCTTTGTACATCATTGCGATGAAAAACGAACCAAACCCAGGTCCTTCTTCTCCACGCTCGATTCATGTGGAACAGTTGAACCGATGTGACCGAGCACGAACCTGGCAGAATCCCATATTTTCCTCACAAGTTCCACTATGTTGGCAAGTATGACAGGGCCCATCGGCGGATCGAGCGAGCAGTCGGCGACCGCCGCCCAGACCCGGAGGACGTCTACTCCATAGGCCGGTTCTTCCTTTTTGTCCTAAGTCCTGTCAGTCTTGCGGGAAAACGTCATGGTAATGAACAACCTACCACGATCCCACGACCTACCATGTTAGCACTAAGGGTCCAAGGTGTAGCTGTCCAAACCAGTGAAAGGAGTGACTCTTTCTCGGTATGGATTATCTTGCCGAGTTCAGTACCTTCAAGGGTGTCGTAATGGATGGAACCAAGCGTAAACATGTCGATAGTGTCTGTATATAAGACCTGGTGGGGGTTGTCAGCAAACCGGTAGCGCGTCGCATGACGAGAGAACCTTTTCTGGAAAGTACGGAGTTGTCGCATCTCGTACTCGTGATCTGGAAACTTTCATTCAGCAACAAATGACTCGGGGATTGCCCAAAATAGCTTCTTACCCGGTGTGCGGTAAGTTGACTCCTTGCTCCAATCTGCCGTGATACCAAGCCTTCCAAACTCCTCTTGTCGAACCTTCATCTCCCATTCAGCGATCGCCCTCGCTGCGCTGCGGATGGTGGATGCCGGGAGCAAATAAAGATCTTTCTGCGCAGAAAGAAAAGAATGGCTGTGAGTTCGAATACTCGGTGGTGATTCTCACCTTCAAATCCTGAAGGGCTTTGTTCTCTATGAGTAGCCCGTGACCGTCTCATCCGACATAACTACTCATGTTAGTTGATGTTAGTTCCATAAAATAAATTTACGGACTGGACGCGATCACCCGTAAGGACGTGAAAGCGATTGACGGTGTCTTTGAATGTTTTGTTCCGGGCATGACCTGGAGAGTTGGGTTTAACAACAAGGTAGTGGATAGTGAGCATGGTGGAGATGACCGTTTGCATATGCCGGCCCGTCATGCATCACGAACAACGGACATTTGGCATTCTGCGCCTGGAAGTGGCACTGGCGCGTCGGAAAAGGCGATAAGAATAGACACGCAACGGACCTGCCATTGATACAGCTCGTCGCATGTTTTCCTTTTGAGCAGTTCCTCTGACTCTGAGTCACGGTAGAGAGGAAAAGAAGTCTTTGGGTGAAGTAGAGTCTTGGAGTAGGCGTCGGAGTCGAGCTCTGAAGATGCTGGGGTGGAAGAAAGTCCTGCATTCGGCGATACGCTCGAACTCATCCGGCAGGAGGCTCGTGAGTAGGTCCAAGAACGGACACACGACAGATTTTGAGACGAGACACGCAGGAACTTAAATGTATGCCTAAATGTCAACGCACGGCTTGAACTTTACTAGTTCAACGAATTCCAGGCATGAGTGCTTACCAAAATTTCTGCCGCATACGCTGGCGTGAGGTTAAGTAGGGTTGAACTTTGAACGTTTGAACTCCCAGACGACTTTACTATACTGCAGTGGTTCCATTAATGTGACTAGTATTTGCACCCGCTGAGTTTCAACGTTTCAAACTTCTGATGTTATCGTCACTGATCACGGCAGTCTAACTTGCTTAGGTCCTGGCGTACGGTACTGCTAGTATACAGGATCGTTCCTTTGCAGCTACACTTCAGGTAACCACCGGCAGGCTGCAGCCCTTCAAGCGTGCTCACTCAGACCCGCGTCTGACAGCAGTTTTCCGGGA
>JBBPOD010000495.1:0-17967 GCA_038091255.1 Tylopilus intermedius | reverse complement strand
CGTGCGGCGGCGACTTTGGCGCGAAGATATGAACGTATTCTGGAAATCCTGTTTGACATGTCAGACAGGAGACCGAGACAGTGAAACTTGGTCTTGGGAGTAAGACACCGTGGACAAGGACAGTGCCCCTTGTCCCGAATCGTTGCGAGTAGAACTCTGAAGATACTTGGTAAGTCACACATGCTCCACACGAAGTTACAATGGAAATATACTTCTCAGGGTAGTCCGCTGAATATGTAAATATACGAGGATAGATTCGCCGATACTTGCCGTCGTAGCACTTGATGACAATTCCATTTCGGTATGCTTCGATAAACTCGTCGTCGAGTAATATCTTCCATGTAGCGTGAAAAAGCTCTCGCTTACAGTGAGCCAGGATGTCGCTGAAAGTCTTCCTCTTGGAGATACTAGACACGAACTTTACTATGGCTTCTGGTAACTTAATTTAACAATTGAGAATGGTGGCCTCGAGAGATCATGCTGAGCAAAACTCACCGTTGGAATGAACGCTATAGGGTGACATGCCCCTGAGTTTGGGCGAGATCGAATATACTTGGATTGGTTCCCAAAGAAGAGGTATACGGGCCAAGCGGATGCAGTGCCGAACTGCGCAAGGCGCGTTGCATCAGACCAGAGCATCAGCCCAGCGACCGCACGCTCAAGCTTGCATCCATCGTCTCGTTTCTGTTTCTGTATTTCGTCATGTGCAGCAATCCAGGTGTCTGAGGTGTACAATTCGTTGTACACGCACTGTTCCTGACCTGAAAGAGGGGATTTCCAGATACGCTTGAAAGGGCTAAGATGGAACCATCGAGAAGCCTTCTCTGCGAAGGCCATACGGATTGTGCCAGTTAGCGACCGGTGGAAGAGACCCGGGATCACGAACTCCTGTCCATTTCCATCTGCGCAGCGTTCTCTTGTAGGTACGGAAATGCTGATACTTGACTTTTTCCAGGCATCCTGCACCGGGCTTGGCCCGTTATCCGCCTCAGGCTCTGAGTCAGGTCCGGGAGCATTCTCGGATTTGTCGAAGCGTCTCATTTCGGTATGGGCGTTGAATCCGACGAAGTGGTTACGATCGAAATCTTCGGACTGGAACACCTCATGTACGAGGCGAGTGACTTCAGCCTCTGATTTTTGTTTACTTCCGGTCATCATCCAAGTCATCAGTCGCCATATACCCAGATTTTTCCATGGCCAGGGCGGTGGAAGAGGTGGCGACATTTCCAGTGGAGGGAATAGTGCTGCGGCAGATGAAGCATCGTTACTGGCATTAGAGAGTTGATCGATTGTCAGGAACGAGTCGGGATCATAGGATGGGCGATGGCGATATTCACGGGCAATAGAGAATGCATTAAAGCATGTACGAACTGAGTCGAATACATGGAGGATTACACGGGGTAGGAATGAACGGGGAGCGGCGTCGGATGACTCGGATGTAGCACTCGAGTCTAACCCAGGCGTACACGGAAGAGAGGGCTCCGGAAGCACGTCCCTGAACCGCGCAGGTAATCGCCTGGATCGCACAGGCCGACCCGAGCTTCCTGGAGTAAGGAGACTGCTCTCAGGAACGGTTGCTGACTCTCCAAAGGATGGCGGGTGAGTGTCCGAGTCGCCAATGAGAGTGGTGATGACAGCATCACCAACAGCCTGAGGGGGAAGGATAGATCCGGGGGATTCGTCTTGGAGCCTGCCAGTGGTGGTGGATTCAGCGACTGAGTTCTGTTAACACAGTCAAAGTGAGATACGACTTGGACATGTCGCGGAAAGTCACCAACACTCGCCTGGTCTAATTTCGGCTTCTTGGAAGCTGGGTTGGCTGCCGCGTCACTGGCATTTGGTAGTGGATGTTTGCGCTGAAGCTTGGCTCGGGCAGAGGATTCCTGATTATAGTGGGAACAACTTCGGCGATGGCGGAGGAGGGCACCACATCAGCAAAATAACCCCCCCTTGTTCAGCACTGTCCATAGTTGTCCAGGTTTGCACATATTACAGGGCTACAGCCAGGTCATAGGCTGTATAAACCTGCACAGGGTCTGTGTAGAGCTGTGCAGCTCTACACAGACCTGTAGACAGGTCTATAACTGTACATAACTATACTCTGTACACTGTTGTACAATCCCATACACTGTTGCACAGATACAAGGAGCTGTGGAGAGGTAAGTCTTGCACAGATATATGTAGAGATGTACAGCATTGTCACAGATTTGCACAGTTTTGGCACAACTTGTACCCAACCATACAGATCAATAACATTTGTGTACAGAGATATGTAGAGATGTACAGCTCTGTCACAGATTTGTATGGACCAACATCTATGCATACCCATCCATCTAATTCATCTTAGCACACACTCAATAATATTTCGAAGGCATCATTTAACTTTATATTAGTGTGCACAAGTCAGGCTCAAATAAGGGTATATGACATAAGACTATTAGTCCATAGGTGCAAGAGCATACTCATTCTCGTCACCAGCAGTGAGATTACTAGCAGACTCACTAATCCCTCGACTGCAAAATAATCTCAACCACAAATATGGACACGAAGACAAATAGTACCCACCTGGCACGCTGGGCCCACCTCTCAAGTTGTTGTTGGAGTTTGGGACCAGAGGCTGGGTGGTCGACAACCTGCCCAATCAATGCATGCAGTTTCTCGTATACTTGCCGGTTAATGGGTTCCACATTGGCTTCTAAATCATGAATCTTGCCACGCTGTGAAAGGGAACAAAGGACAGATTTGATCTACAAGTCCAACATGAGCGGATTCGAAGTAGCAGGAAAAAGACATACTCCGGCTGCAACAAGCACGACTGCTGCCTCTGGTAGATAATCCCTAAATTCTGGCGTACGGCCCAAAAGCTTCTGGCTGGTGCCATAATACACAGCCGTAGAGATAGTATACAGTGCCTTGTTCGCGAAGTTTCGTTCAGCATCCTAGCACCAGCAATGAGTAAGACGTATGAGCAACAGGGAATACATACCTGTCCGCCTCGAACACCGCGGAGGAATTTTGCGCCTTCAATCAGTTCCACTGCCCGGCGGCGTACCCATCGGATCGACTCGTCTTCTCTAAGATTCGATGCTGGCTCTAGACCATAGAGCGTCACGACATTACGAACGCATAACTTCTTGACTTCCGAGCGAAAGTTGGAACAGTCTTCGTAGATCTGAGATAGTTAGTGTTAGATAGATAGATTATACAACTGAAAGCTCACAACGACATAAAGCTCTTCTTGATAGCGGGGTATCATGCCATCCTCGAGACGAATACGCGCCCGTCTGTACCGTTGCAGACATTGACGAACAATATCCGGTATTAGCTCTCGTTTCGCATAAGCACGCTTTGGGAACGCGTCGCAACTGGCCAAATATACTCGCCATTCGAGCTTTGCATCATCGATGAGGTCCTTCCACTTGTCGGGCCAGAACGACCGTTTCTCCGCCAACTTGTTTCGGGATCGGGGAACCTCAATGTCTTCACGGTCGTCCGATTCGATGCTTCCACCAGAACGCTGGTGGTTCCGAAGACGTTCAAGGTCATGTTGGGAAGCCGGACGTGGAACTCCGTTGCGTTGGTGGTGGTGGGCGAGTACATCGTACTCGCCATTCCGGTCCTCCCGTTGCGACTGTTGGTGGTATTGATGGCGCTCACTGGGTCTCATTCCACGGTGATCTTGTTGACCTGTCGACCGTCCGTGCTGTGCGCCTGGATTGTCTTCTGGTGCGTTAAAGATGCTTAGTGACAGACGCGACTACTACTTACCTTGACGCGCTTCCCGTTCTTGATGGCGCTCACTGGGTCTGCTTCCATGACGGTCCTGTTGACCTGTTGGCCTGTCGGCCTGCGTGCCAGAGTCGTCTTCTGGTGCGTTAATGATGCCCAGTAACAAACAAAACCACCACTTGCCTTGTCGCACTTCCCGTTCTAATTCTCGGCGGGACAAACGATGTTCACCGCGTCTGTTCTCACGCTGTTCTTGTTCAGCACGTCGTGCACCTGTGGCCTCTTTAGTGTGTCCCCCATAATCAAGGTATTTACTTACCTTGTTCGGGGCTGGCAAGGCGGGCATTGCTTGGCCCTGCTGACCTTTGAGATTGGCGGAGTGATGGAGACTCGTGCATCTCGCTGTCGCTGTCAGAGTCTGGTTGGGAAAATAGAGTGACCAATTCGAAGTTGGTAACGGAATGCTGCGACATACCGGCCTGGGGAGTTCTTGGCGCAGACACTCCGCGTCGATCCTTTCGAGCGTCAGAATCTCTCCCATCGCCACCGGAGGACTCTTCATCGTCATTGGAGGACCCTTCGCTGTCGCTGGAGGACCCTTCTATGTCGCTGGAATGTCCTTCAAGTTCGTTATGCGGCTCCTCGCCATCGACCTCAGAGTGAACCACAGTATTTTCTTCGGGGGCTTCAGCATTACCATTGAACCATGCGCCGCTCGGTTCTGCGATTCCGTTATTCCAGCACCCACAGAGACACCGATATAAACTCACCCAACGCGTTTCCCCGCGGAGCAAGGTCCTCGTTATCCATAGGCAGGTTTTCTTGGTCATTGCCGGGTTGATTTACGGGTTGAGAGTCATGTGGAGGCGATCTTTCTGGCTTTTAGACACAATCAAGTGCAGCTCAAAGGATCTAAGACTCACGCGTCGCCGCCCTCCCGGTCCGAAGGCCCCTTAAATCCAAAGCGCGATGACCCTTCGGCCAACTGGAAGGTAGGTTTAATTGCGAATTTGGCAGGTGTCGTGGCCGGGTCTTGCTGATGAATCAAATTTAGTACATCTACGCTAGAGATATTCAAGTACGAGGTGCCACAGCTCACCTCGGGTGCGTCAGTGCGTTTCCCTTTGGATTTCCTGCCAGCGGGCTGGGCCTTTGTGTGTCGACGTCCCTTCTTCGGAGAGGATGGTGCCATCATGTTGACCGGTTCGCTTGAAGGTACCCGAAGGCGGGGCCGCTTAGTATCGGCACGAGTGATCGCATCAGCGCATCTCTCGAGCTGCTGTGCAGCCCCGCCTCTGCCAGCCCCAACCCGCTTGGGGCGCGAGCGATGGCGTTGAGACGCACTGGGACGTGGAGACTCGGAGTCAGAAGTGTCAACTTCTGACTCCGCTCTGGTCTTCCGTTTCCTCATCTGACAAGCTGGACAACAGTTGACAAACAGCTGTCAACTCGGTTTTTATTTACTGTCTGCTTATATAACTCGGCTTATATAACTCGGGAAGGGCCGGCAGGAAACCAATGCGACATGTGAATAGCGCAAACATGACGGCAGTGTGAAGATACTAGTATTGGCAACGAGAAATAAATTGAGATGAGATATATGAACGAACATGAGGTGGTCGACGGAGACGCTGTGGTTGCGTAGTCATGTCCGGCAAAAATAGAGGCTGCACTTTATCACCTTGTCAAGTGGAGTGGCAATAGTAATTTACGGTACACACAAGTTAATCAGGAACTACAGCTAGTAGTAGTACCGGCCAACCGTGCCGCGATGCAATGCAATGATTTGCAGGAGGGGCTGTAAACCCGACGTGGACTGTATACGATCGCTGGAGCGCCGAGCAATTCGATACCCCACTTCTTCTAACACCGCCTCGACGCTCGCGGCAGAGACCCGATGTCGACCTGCAAACAGTCAGGTTTTCTTTGGGGAGCAGAAAACACATGCCGCGCATAGTGCATCGAGGACTGCCTGGCAGCTTCGTTCGTGTTCTTCCGCCGTTTGCGACCAGACCATGATGTCGTCCATATAGACATGGTAGATCATACCAATCAGATGGTGTAGCCCCGCTGTGCCACGTCGCTAGTGGAATGCGGGGGTATTGCGCACACCCGTCGGCATGATCGTCCATTCGTAGGCGTCCCAAGAGGTCTTCACCGCGAATAAGTGGATGTCATCGGGGTGTACGCGGGACTGGAAGAATGAGTTAGTCATGTCGATCTTCCCAAAGATCTCTTACCATTGACGCAGTCTCGTAAGATTTCATCGACGCGTGGCAAGGTACAGTGTTGGTGTTTGGCACCCGGTAATCGTTGGCCCATCGGGGAAGGACGGTAGTATCTGCCTTGGGAATTATGAACGCGGGTGATGCATGTGCACTTGAGCGCAGTCCCAGCTTGTGGACGAGCGCATTAAAAATCATACCTATAGGTGAATCGTGGTCAATCAGTGCCTTTAGGCGCAAGAGGGAGGAGGCAGAGGGCCCGTCGACAGATAAGGAAGCCACGTACTCGTCCGAGTCTCCCGAATCCGTACCATCCCCCGACACTGTCGACGGCAACACTACTCCGATGTCAATATTATCATTCTCGACGACGGCCGCGACGGCTTTTAACGGCTTCTGCCTTGGTTTCGCAACCTTGATATCGCCGCCCTTCGTTAGTATGTCTTGGCGTCTCGCGGTCGTGTGTCCTACGAAAGGTTGGCGACATTTGAGGCAACCGTCGTTGTCCTTCAACACGTCCCGTTCGTCGGCTATCAGCGAGGGCAGTCTCGAGGTTCACGTATGGCTTCCAGTCCTTGGTGTAAATCGGACGACTTTAAAATGCGTGATACTCACGGAATGTCCACGCCATGGAGTTCCAGACGCTCTTCGTCAGGTCTCCGCCGCGCGACGGAAAGAGTATGTCAAAGAGAAAGACAATTGCCAAGGCCGAATTCTGGTACCACTTGAACATGGATACGAGGGCTTCATGAAGCACAAAATGATCTGCTTTATTGATACAGCACGTATCGTTCCATGCCCAACTTGAATGTAATCTTGCATCTCGGACGATCTTGCAAAACATCTTGAGTTTGTGGTGGGTGGGAGATTCCTCGAGATCATGTACCACGACGCGCATGACCTGCTCAAACGGAGGTTCGTTGGCTTGTGCGAAAACGTTCCATAAGGATAGTGCTCTTGCACGTCTTGTTCGATGCGGACGTTGTCGATACGGGTTGTCATGGAGGAGATCAACCGATTGAAGAGAGGGAAAGGCTCGATTGATTCAGCCTGATCGGCTTTGTCGAAAAGTCGGCCAGAGGAGATGTTGATGAGCACCCGTGGTGAGTCGCGGATGGTATCCTGGACAGCCCTCCTGATGGCAGCTCTCGTGTCTGCTGGGTCTGCGTAATTACCACGGGGCGCTGGGAGGCGAGTCAGTATGCAAACTCCAATACAACGTCGACATCATACCGCGAATCCCTTCGTCATGTCGCTGTGAGATCCTGGAGAACATCGCCTCCAATGCGTGGACGGCGCCTTAATAGTAGTCCCCTGCCCCGTGTAATGCGGCATGCTTCCGCTCGTAGCCCCAGTGAGACGACGGATCTATTTCGATTGCCTGGCGATCATAAATTGACAAGAGCGAGCGCACGGGGGACATTGTACCGCACCTTGTTCGCATCGCTTAATGCCTCTGAACACAACCTTCGCGCCACGTACACTTTGCTGCGTTTGACGAGTAAACCTTGCGGAGGTGCCATTGAGTATTACGAGACGGCGTCGTCGTGCCGTTCGCTAGACATCGCCGCATCACCAAGTTGCAACAATGACGTCTGAAGTCTAAAACGCAGGAGTCAAGTTAACGAAATCGACACGTTGTCAATGTGCAAGATGACGCACCAATACCCTCGCCCATTAAGGACATTGTCCCGATCCGTACATTCGTCCAACATTTGGCGAAAACATTCGCTAGCGTCTACTGTGCGACCATCTGTTTCGAGGGATCGCGTCGGGGCGCTCTCCGGCCATAAATGCGATGATGGCCTAGGGGCCATGAGTGGTGGAAGGAAAGCCGAATCTAATTATGCATACCGTGACGACGAGAATGAGGGTAATGTGAGCCGAGTGAAAGTATTCGAAAGCGACGTCGCATGTCCGATATGCCTTGTCCCTTTCGCATTTGTTAAGATATGCGAGACTCTACGATGAAGGCAATGATAGACGGAGAAACGCGATGTCGTCCCGTGCAACATCGTGTCTTGGGTTTTGACTCCGACCGCCCAGTGGTTGAAAAGTCTGTTTCCCTGAGCGTTCCCTTGCATGCGTTGTCGTAACGTAGAGCCCCAGTCCGCCGGTAACCGGACCTTGCGGACTTCGGCGTACGGGGAGTCATAAGGGCGTGTCGAGGTCGAGACTCGAGAGGTCGAAAACGCGAAGTAGACCGAGGCCTGGGGGAGAGATGAAGCACGGCGAGTATGTGCGTACGGTCAACGAGAGCTGAAATAAACAATCAGCACCACGTAACAAACATCAACGACGTACCTGAGGATCCCCCAGATCCACCAGCACCACGATCAGTGACGACGGAGACGTGACGAGCGGTCACACTCACCGCGACCCCTTCCAAGTCTTCTTCCTCTTCTTCCGAGTCACCGTCCGCCTCCCAAAACGCCTCGTTCTCATCCTCTTCCAACAACTGCCCAGGCATCGCCCCCCGATCCGCCAACGCCGACAGCACGCCGACAGCTGCCGCAGCCGCACCCACACCAAAAGCCTCACTCCCGCCGCCTTCCGCCTCGTGCATCACCGCAGCAGCAAGAAACTCGTCCAACATGTCCTCGGGCGCCTCCCCAACGATCTGCGCAAACTCGACGACCCCGCCTGGCACCTGCGCCGCAATCCACGGGGTTCTGGTCGTAGATGGCGACGACCTGGGCGCGTGAGGAGCCGCTCGTCGGCTTGGGTGCGTCTTCGCGCGCGAGATCCAGCGTCGATCCCGAAGGGGTATTCGGCACCAGCGAAGAAGGCGGCATTGTACGTCGAGAGGGAAGAAGGTGGAGGGAGGGGATCGCATGCGAGCTGTGGGTAGTGTCAGGTGGTATGAAGGCGGTGAGGACACGGTTTTGAGGTTGGGCGTGGGTTTGTTCGAGAACGAAGACGTATCAGTAGATCGAATACCGTAGATTGAGGAATCAGAATGTACGGAGGTAACGGTCGCGGATCGGGCGCTTGGACTTGGTAGAAAGTGTCGACAGTAGAGTGTTTGATGTGTTCGAAAGCCAAGAAGCAGGGGCAGAAGACTTCCACAGTGGAGCAGAACGTTGAACGTAGAGATGAGAAAGGAGATGAAGAATACTTGCTTCCGGGGATGGGCCACTGGAGCAACGTCAGCCTATAATGAGTTTTCGAGGATGGCACCCACATTCTGTCGGTATATATACGGAATGCCTTGTGGCCCCGCACCTCCACAGAAAGTGAAATCTCGCACTTATCCGCAAGAAGGGGAACTACCCACGGAAATTCAAGAATTGCTTGTCGAAGTGCTTCCGTGCTCTCTTCCTTGAAATCCTGAAGGAAAACATGTCTGAATGTACAATCTGGGAAACAATATAACGTTGATACCTCGCCTCGTTCCTTCTTCGCTTTTTCTTTGGCTCTCAGAATCAAAAAGCTCGCGCATATGCCCAGCCGGGTAGCACGCTTGGGTCCATATAATCACCCGAATCGCTGTCGGGCGTGTTTCGACAAACCGGCCACACGTCCAGCCACCCGAGCCGGTCTTGACGCATAGGTAGTCAAGGTGCAAGTAAACGCCATTGGGATCCAACAATGGCTCGAGTGATAAGAGTAGCCGTGCATGTTCGAATGCTGTTCGAGGACAACCACGACGCTGCAAATCTCTAACACATTATGAGCACGAGCTTAACGGAGTGGGTGACGATGATCTCGCTCACATAACTTGCCGGTGGATCATCGACAAGGAAGAATGGTCGATTCTCCACTCGATCAAATCAAGTCTGTTATTTCCGCTCGTGAAACTGAAAGCACCAAGAAAGCGCTCATATGCATAGAGAGCCCGTGAGACGTAATCCACTGCTTGGCTGTACTCCAAAGATATATTAGCAAACAGCGTCGGATCAGCATCGAGTGCAACAAACCTTCACGGCGTCGATAGACTTCTGCATGCCAAGGCATTCTCTGCAAGACCCGCCATAGAGTCTCGGAGTCTGCATGAGCCACTAAAGTGAGAATCGGCTGATCGCGACGCATACATGCACCCACCACCAGTCATAACGGCCTGCATGAATGTCTTGGTGACGCCTTTATACCGTTCGCTGTATTCCACTGTCCGCCACTTTGCAGGGCCGGCTGGGCCCTTGTTCGTCTTCCTGCTCGTTTCCTGTTCTGTGAGTGATCGGGCGGACAAACCTTCCCGTTGCTTGATCGCGCCCCAGGATGCTTGAGGGCGTGTGAGTTGAGAGCGCCGTGCCTGTGGTTGTAAACTTTTTCAGCTCTGACTCTGCGTCAAGGTGGGAGACGGAGACGGAGAAGAGGGCGGAAAGCTTCGTTGCCCGTGTGCCGGCAGAGGAACCGGTCGCGATCTGCCAAAGGTCTGGATATCTGAAGGGTCTTGTGAGATGATCAGAGCAGCGAGCAGGACTAGTACGACGCACTTGAGCGAAAGTTCCTCAAGGGCTTTATCCAAGTCGCTTCTCTCGTCCTTCTTCTTGTCTTTCGCCTTCGCCTTCTTCGTACCAAGTTTGGACTGTGGGGACGAGATACGGTGGGAGACGTCGGAACGGATGCGCCAAGTCGAGATACCGGGTCAGGAGGCCGTCTGTGAGAGAAGGTTAAGCCGAGAAGTGTCGACGTCGATCGGGGTCACCAAAAAAATGCAGACAGTACCGAATTTGATGCGATATGTCGTAGAAGCGAGGAGAATGAGTGTCGTCGAAACGAACGCGCTACATCAAGTCAGAGGGTTAGGAGACCCGCATCTTTGCGTTGCTGTGCTGTCGTGCCATCGTGTCGTTGAGTCGTCGAGTTTGGAGGGAAGGTGCATGAGGTGGATGAGCGGGGGCGGGCAAGGGTGAGCGCGCAGTGAGGGCGAGGGTGAAGACCAGCCTGAGAACGCTGCCATGACCACGAACCCTCTCGCCGGTATGTATAGAAGAGGTGTCATCATTACGAGCACGCAAGGCAGCGATGTGTTGTCGAGTGGACCAAAAATGTGGCCTATTTGCGGACACTCTCGGCGAGTCAACGAGGCATCAGAGGTTGCTGTTCATAGTTAAATATTGTGATTCCTCCAGGCCAGCGATATCACGGAATCGCATTCGCAACGTCCCTTGCCCAACCCACCACCTTGTCTTCCACGCGGCTCCGCTCCCTTTCTGCCCTTCTTCTCCGCAACTTTTTCCCAGACCTCCTCTCGCTTGTCTGGTGGTACCATGAGATATGGCAGTATCATGAGGCAGTCAAAGAAGTCGGCGCGGTCATCTCCCGCACGGCTCGCATGATCCGCGGGTCTAGCAGCGCGGCGCTGCTCACGTGCCTGATTTTGTTCGCTCCTTCTTTGATCCACGATTGCCTGGTCACTCGCTTGCGCTGCGCTAGTGATCACCCTGGGGTAAAACGTGGATTTCCACCGTTCGAGTGTATCTTGCATTGTCTGAGTGGAAAAATGGCGCAGTACAGCGTTAACGTAGGCGACGTCGAGGAGAATGTTAGGGGGCCATTCGTCAGTTGTATCAGGCATTCGGACTTGATGTCCCGAACGGAGCGTGGGATCGCCAAAAGATTCTGGTACATTGGGATTGAAGAGGTGTGCTGTAAACATTTTCTCTGTCGCTGGTGCGGTGCCAGTGGGGTCGACGTCCGCTGTGGTCATGGCAAAGTTCGGTGTCTACTTATCGAAGCCATCAGACTCCGATCAAGTAACGCGAGAGCATTACGCACAACTAAGAATGCAATATCTGTACCAAAGGCAACGTGAGCGATTCGGTTTAAATGAATGCCGTTCCGAACATCGTCAATGTTGCACACAATGTCGGTCTTAAGGTCTCGGCTGCGATGCCGAGTATAATCCTCTATGTACTGCCACACAATGAGCGAGAACAAATTAAGAGGAACAGCAGCCCACCTCATCTCCTTTGCCATGGGGCAAGATATGTACAGCGTCGCAAAGCTGCGCCTCGAAGTAACTCGTCAAAACACACGATCCATCCCGCTCTACAATTTCGCTGCGGAAACCCGCCCTCCGAGATGAGACATCCGAGTTCGAGTTGCTTAGACTGTCAGCGACAGTCGTGCGGCCCATGTCAGGATCGACTGGGAACGTCTTTGCTTTCTCGGCGTCGCTGGTGTGATAGTACAAATCAGCGGACTCGTATCGGAGGTCATGGCCGTAATCCATGACATCGTGCGGCGAGTCAGGACTGGACGAAAGGTGACCCTGCGCGCCAACAACAACTCCGGTAGCATAACGACTCCATTTGTAGGGCTTTGGCGCGAACTGAAGGTTATTGAGGGTGTCGATTGGGAAGGTAAGGCAGTGGACCCAGTTCCAATTGGGAGGCTCAGTATCGGTAGGATCGAGGGGGAACATTGGATCTCCGATGTTAGTTGCCTTTCTCAGCACTGAGATAGTAAGGCGACTGATCACGTAATCTAGAACAAATAGACAAGTCAGCCCCTATGTATCACGAGCACACCAGGTATAAAGTCGATGCCGCCCAGCGGGTACCGAGCCCCCGGCAGGAACGACTCTGATGGCACCAGGTATGGACGACACAGGTTTCTGCAGTGAACTTACGGACGCCAGCAGACGATCCTAACCTCATGCACTCCCTGCCTGTCCTCCGCACTGTGCGTCTGTTCATCCCCGGAGCCGCTTATGCCAGTATCTTCTCCCTCGTCAAGACACCGAAGAACCGCGACCGCATAGATAAAGTTGAATACCCGGTGCCTGGTCAGTACTTATCCTCGACGTCCCTTGTGTACTATAGTCTATCGCATTCGTGAAATGAAAGACAGGTAGGTGTGCCTTGGATTGGAGAGAAGCTACAAGGCTATTCGGTTAGCGTAAATCGACGAAGCAAGCTTCTGTGAATCCATCTCTTCATCTCTCGGGATGAACTGACATGGAAAAGGTAGCGGATGTCTGGTAAAGCAGCTTCAGCACCACGCATCTCTTCTGGATAAACGGCACTTACACTGTCAACCCCGTAGTCCACTTCACGTCCCCAGACCCCTCCGTCTTTTCGATCCGGAACAGGGTCAGCATACAGACCATTGCAGACCATAGTGAGGCATCTCCGACGTGTCTTCCTGGACTATACTCATAGTGAGCACCCCGAGCGCTCGAACGAACGATCACAGGACGGACGAACCAGACTCGGCGCCCGAAACCAAAGACATATGGAATGCTGTCGTCGTTCAGCGAGCCGTCCTCGCGCAAGAATCGCCCCGGTATGAACATCTCGGGTTTTGGGTACCTTTCTTCGTCGTGCGTGATCGCCGTGTCAGATCGCCGTCATCGTGCACATGTTACCACATGCGGAGGTGCGTACCAGATGTTCGCCATCACCGTCGCACCTACACAATGAGCAGGCAAACTACCGGAAACAGGGAATGTTGCCCACCTTGTGGAATGTAATATCCCTCGTAAACGTCGTCTTCGCTGGTGGCGTGAGGAATACCTGGACGCGGTCAGCGTACGGTCAGCGCCTGCACCACACATACCGAGAGGCCCGGCAGGGTGACACCTAATCATCTCCCTTAGGAGCGCATCCACGTACGGCGACGATGGTCGATCCCCAAAGTCAGGTAGTCGCTGGCCTCCAACTGCGCGGTCAATGTCCTGCTGTGCACGACGCTAGTGCTAGGGATGGAATGTTGGAGCGAACCGTCTCGACGGAGGCTTGTCATACCGTTAGCCAAGAAGAGAAATAAGCCGCAACCAGGACAGTCACCTGCATACAGCGTCCCTGCAGCTTCTTTGATTGCTTGGACGAGTTCTGGATCCTTAGAATCATCGTCTAGACGATGTCGAATGATCGCGTCTGAGATCATGGATGGCGCGGCGTTTCCTTGTTCCTGATCATCTCGATTAGCCAGAAAGGCATGAATTTCGATTAAGACGCGTACGATGCGTCGTTTGACCCATGCACAAGGGGTGTTCAAGCCATCAGCCACCAGACGTTTGCACTCGCCAGCCTCGGACTTCCACCCCATTCCCGGCAACCACGACGGAAGTGACTTCACTGTGTCGCACGCATTTGGAGAGGGAAATGAACCGAATGAAATAAAAACTCACCGAACGGAAATGCGGTACACAGAGCGAATCGTTCAGGTGTACCAACACTCAAAACGATGTCCGAAGCACGCTGCATCGACGAGACGAACGTCTCACCACCCTTCATGTCGTACCCATAAGTGACCCCCATGACTACGGCCGCGGAGAACCTATGTACAGGTCAGTAAGAGCTCGAGAAGCGACACGTAAAACGAGGACGCACGTAGTGAAATGCTCTGAATAACGTGCCGGGTCGGCCAACAGATGTGTCAATAGTTCGTATGCCCTCTGTAGCTGTTTGTCACGGTAAGCCAGTGCGGCCTTGGCGCGAAAAACTTGATGTAGCAAGCGTCGGTGTAACCTGAACCGTGATCCATACCGGGCGCTCGAGGTGGGCCACTCGAAATCAAACCTTGGCGTACGAGTCTGCACAAGAAGCTAGGACACGACGGGAAAGCATACAGGTCTGCCGGAGGAAATTCTGGTCGATCGGAGTAATCTTGGGAACGCTTTTCGAGCAACGCAGTGGCGACGCATTCAGAGTTCAACAGTATGACGTCCTGGCCGAACACACGGATGTAAACAACGTCACCTGTGCGATGAATGACTCATCAGTGTCATGTTAGTAACAGAGCATCCAGAAGACGTGCCATATATCTTTGACCACGCCGTGTAGGTGAGATGAGGTGCGTTTCTGTTCACGCCGAGTACGTTTCCTAAGAGTGGGAGGGGCGTGGGACCAGGTGGGAGTGGTGGCTGGCCGGTATGAGCGGAGGACTGGGACGGCTTGAGCCTTCGTGCCACGCCCCCGACGGTAAGCAGCACAGTTGCTAGTGCGAGGAGGACGCGGATGAGCGCGAGGGTCTGAGACACGACGGACGGACGGACCTCGTTCCCGACGTTGAATGGAAACGTCTTGTACGACGGCCGCGACCCCATCTTCCCCTGCCTCGGCGGCCGCCCATGGTGCAACAACACGCACGGCGAGACGCTTGGTCGGGCTGTGAAAGTCGACGATCGGGAACCTGTCCCTTCGCGCGCGAGCGGGGTGAGTTGGCGTTGGATGTGCGAGGTGGAGGGAGGGGGGTGGACGTACGTTTTGACGACGTGCCCGATGATCTCGGTCGCGGTGTTTATCACGGCGTCGCGACTCGCGGTCGAGTTGGGATCGAGCGATTTGACCATCGCTTCCATCAACCGGGGTAGATGTGGGTACAGTATCAACAGCCTTGTGTGTTGCATCGCGATGTGCAACACCGCCAAGTGCGCTTGCAGGCCGACGTTTTGGATGGAAATTTGTCATTTTTTTGCGCGTGTAGGTCGCGAGCGCAAAAAGCATGCAGGAGGGCCATGTAGTGGTGCCAGATGTGGAAGCCTTTGGCACCGAGGTCGATGGCGACGGTGCGGTGGGTCGAGGCATCGTCGTTCAGGTACAACGAAATCGGTCTGGAGGTGTCGACGAGAGCACTAAGCGGGACATAAACTTGAATGCAGCAAACGACAAGGTTGGACACACGACGCACCTCGTCGAAAGGAGACTGTATTTCTCGATGACCATGCAACCGCAAAGGAAGAGCGCGAGTCCAGACTGTTTCGAGTTTTGATCTGCGGATGGCTGTAAACACGGTACTTCGGGGATCAAGTCAACAGGGAAGAATAACTTGTAAGACGTATTACTAACGATGATGTTGCCAAGCGTCCACCAGCGCGGTGCTTTCCTCGCCAGAGAGCTTGACTACGCCTGCACCAAACAAAATCCGTGCTGCATGACGCAGCTCGTCTATACTCGAGAATCAATACTCATGAGAACATTTCACTGCGAGGAACGTACTGGACGCATCCAACCTTTGTCGAGCCAGGTAAACGAAATCTAGCGCCTTGGAATGAGGACCTACAAGAGACTGAAGCAAGGTGGCGTAGAACGGCATCAGTTTGACAGTCCAACATCAATGCCATCAGTTGAACGATGCATCGGGTCGCGATACCACATACTCTCGTACAACGACATCGCCTTGAGTATCGCAATGATGGCGATCGCGCGTGAAGTGGACACGACGCTAGATATATACCACAGATTCTTGACGTTTTGGTAGTTGTAGAGCGTCGTCGCTCGACTCCTTGCAGCGAGGTTCTCAATCCACGGGTTCACACACACGCAAGACCAGGACTCACGAAACACGTCCAACGCTGCCCAAGCTGAAGACGATCCCCAGCTTCAGTTCGCACACTTCATCGATATCCGGACTCGGTCCGGGAGTCAGCATGACCGACAGCAGCGTGCGCAGGTGCGTCAAAGGTGAGGAACTTGAAGGTGTCATCGACGACGAGACCGGTGTGTTGCCGGATGCTTTCGCAATCCACGGCCGTCAGCTTCATGAGTCGCTCCAGCGCAATTGTGAACGTGCACACTAGACGATATCAGATGTGATGCGTCTCGTTCGGGAGTATGGGCTTACTCGAGTCGACGGTGGCCGGCGCGTTGGCAAGGGTAGACACCGAGGGACTGACGTGCGTGTTTCTGCCATCGATGGGTCTGCGAGAAGAGTTGACTACTACTGGATGGCGTTTCCGAGTGCGACTTGACTCCGTGGACATTAATGAAGTTCGACGGAGGTGACCATATCGAAACCGTATATACCGGAAAAGGTTCATTTGGTGGTAACACCAAGTACTAGTACATGCGAAAGAATAAACGCCACGACGGATATACTAGACATACTGGCAGGGCATTGGTAGAGGGCCCGGCGGAGGTAGAGCCGGAGCCCGGAGGAGAAAGAACATACACAGAACGAAATGTAACAAGTACCATAGTAGCACCGTGACTGGCAGCCGGTCAGCCTCGATCACCGGACCCGTTTGTTCGGTGGCCTGGACCTATTGGTAGACCCGCTTCCCTGGTCCGGAGCTTCGCCATCGACCTCAGCGAGAGGTCGTTTGGGAAGGCCGACGTGCCAGTCCTTGTAACGGTCGTGCGCGGTCTTCCACATGCTGGCTGTGAAACGGGCGAAAATATAGTTCCAGTTGAAGAGAGGGCTAGCTGGAGCCCATGAAGTGATATCGTCCAGCCACATTTGCTTCGCTTCTTCGTCAAGATCGTCCGATCCCAGCTCCGAGTCGGGCGAGCAGTTCAATACTCCCTCGGCATATTGGATGATGACTTTCTTGAATTCCGTCATCATCCTGTCAACCAAGGCGTCCAGGGCGGCGGTTGAACGCGTAGGGTAGAGCGTCTAGACAGTAAATTCAATAACGCTTGTAGCGAAGCGTTGGAATGGAGACTTACCCCGGCTGCGTATGCGGTTTGTGCATCGTCGGGCTGATCGACTCCAAGATCGATAGGTGTCTCTCCGAGGCGCAGCCAAAGCTGCAACTCGACTTTAGTGACCTTGATCCAAGTAACGCCGTCACGGACTACGTTGAAAGCGTTAGGCGTAGACCTTTCCGGTCTGAATTGCTCCTCGCTAAGGATCTCTTTGCCTATATAACGCATTGCGGCTGTTGATGTAGATGATGGGGTGGAATACTGGGCCTCTTTGATCTTGATCTTGAACACGGCTAACGCGCGAGGGTGGTTCTTGACATAGGCCGCGAGCTTCCTCGTCACATCTGTGTCTGATTGCGAAAATGCGGTTTCCATAAAGATGTACTCGCGGAAGGCTGTGAGGTCTCCCGGCCCAGTCAAAGAGAAGATTCGTACGCAAAGGTCCGGTATAAACGTGCTGCCATCGCAGTCTACCGAGGCGCTTGGTGAAGCATCGACAAAGATCGAGTAAGGTCCTCTTGAGAGGGGAGCCATAGCAAACTCGTGGTTCATCCCATTGATAAAGGGGAGGACAAGTGCTTCGTGAGTGTCGCGTGGCATGGTTACGATGAACCGCTCGAGATCGCGGAAGTAAGCCGGCCTAGTGGAGTCAGATTTTACTCGATTTTGTGGATCTGGTACCTCACCGAGCA
>JBBPOD010000494.1:0-18031 GCA_038091255.1 Tylopilus intermedius | reverse complement strand
TAATGCAGTCATGCGGCACCTTTTTTTTTTTTCTCTCTCTCTCCCTCTCTCTTTTCCTGCAAGGTACCACGGGCACAATTGCCTCCGAAAAGGGTGTGGCGTCAGATTGTTGCTTGCGCTTGAGCATCATTCCAAACGATCGTTACTTATGTACTTGACTCAGGTGCATCACATACGCGATTGCGTACGTTCAGGGGCCAGTCAGAGGAACTTGAAATCGTTAGGACTCAGGAGGTGGATCAAGTCCTGATCCCCTTTTTTTGCCGTTGGAGGTTCACGGGAAAAAGCGCCCAGCATACAGAATCCATCACTCGCGATATAGCATAAAATTCAGAAGAAAAGTGTTACAAATGAATTGGTAGACTTGATAGAATTAGCGACAAACATGAGTGAAACCAATACTTATATGATTGGGGCAGTGGGGGTAAAGTTATCTGAAATTACTCGTCAGTCGGCTCATCCTCTGTTTTCCACCGCAGATTCGACTCATAGAACATGATGAGCTAGTTTGGTAACAAAACCGATCAATGTCAATTGAATAATCTATTGAATAGTTTCAAGCGAACACAAACCTTCTGGGGGAACTTTTCTGCGCAGAGGCGTGAGTTTTCCCGGACCCGCTTCTTGTCGGCTTTTCTAGAATGACCGTTAGGATGAACAGATGGGGGTAAACGAGGAACGGCTTACAATGTGAAGAACACGTAGAGTTCGCCGTCATCCTCGCGCTCAACAGTGTCAATGGTCTCGATGAGGTCCTCCCATGATGGAACCTTAGTGTGCTTCTTCATGTTACCAATGACCTCCTCGTCAGAATCTTGCTTGACGTCCTGCCGGGCGACGCCGTTGCTCTTTCGAGGTCTCTTCTTTGCCCTGGGCTCGTCCTCGTCTTCATCTCGCGTGTCCATCTTGTCCGACGGTAATTCATCTTTCTTAGGTCTGCCACGCTTCTTCGCGTAACTCTCTGGTTCAGCAGACGACTCGACATCAGCAAGCGACTTTCTCGAGGGTTGTTTCTCAACAAGTTTAGGCTTCGGCTTGACGGGCTCCGATTTGCGAGGCCCTATTTTCTTCCTCTTTTCTCCCCAAAAGAGCTCGATGAGCTCCTTGGCATTGCTAAGGCGTATCAGTGTGGCACCAATTAAACGCGAAAAAATCAGACCACATACCCCGCATCGCGCTCATCCACCCAGCTGTTGTGCTCCTGTCCATAGCCCTTCCACTTGACGAAATACCCCATTCGACCCTTTGTCACCAGGGGATGCGCAGTCCGTCTGTGACCATCATTCGACAGCGATGAAAGGACTCACCCCAGAGAACTGGCCCTTTTTGGCATCAAGGATTTTCTCAATCTCGTACTCCTCCTCTTTCTCCTCTTCGCCTTCGTCATCGCCCTCTGCCGTAGTCTCCTCCGGTTCCTCGTTCACCTCCTTCTCGACCACCTGCACGTCGGAATCGGAGCCAGATATCGCCCGGCGTTTCTTTGAGGCGTACGTCTTCTTTGTAGACCCCGTCTGAACGCGTTCTCCGTCGCTTTCAGAGGTGAGGTCTACTGCGCGTGGCATGCTTGTCGCGTCGGGCTGTGTTGTGTAGGTTTTTTTGCAACCAACAAGAGTCGCGTTGGTGGCACACGCGTGGGAACTCAATTCAACCCCAGCGCCTCATTCAACCCCCACTAGAACTTTATGATAAAAGACCCCTCTCCTCGAACAAAGGATCGACCCATCAGATGGAGAGCGGTGTCGCTGCACATGTACCAGATCCTAGTGTGATTGTCTTTACAGCCCCGAGGTAGGCTATACGTCCTCGGTGACTTGGTCCTACCGGCAAAACAACGGAAATGAACTTGCTCCGGCGCGGCTAAGGGACACGCCCTCGCTGAAGAAGCCGCACTTAGTAAACGGCACGAGAAGCGCTGGGCTTGTGGCATTGACAACAGCGAGCTACAATCAGGTTCCCTATCTACGGGACGGACTTGCGCTCCGCCCACGTGCCTCTCTTCCTCTACCCTTTTTTGGCCCCGAAGGTGGTGGCCGTACAAACGCGTAATCACACTGTATCGCCTGTTCCAACAACGGCGTGCCCGACGCGCCGTCGATGGCTGCCTGTGCATCAGACATTGTCTCATACTCGACCAACGCATAGCCCTTGTTGGAGAAAGTATCAGCAACCGCGCCCGCAGCGGAAAAATGATCGAGCCTAATCGCGCACCTTGACATAGCCTGTACGACGATCCAAGTTGAGATGTAGGTTTTTTATTTCACCGAACTCGGCGAATTTGTCAGTGACATCTTCTTCGGTTGCCTCTTCGTGAACGTTGGTGACTAAGACGATCCAACCTTCTACAGCTGTGAGGTGTAGGCGGCAATCAGAACTTGAAGTGGTGTACGGCAAAAGCGCTGAGCAGTGAGACATACAACGGGCTGCGCGGGTGTCTGAGTCTTTGACATGAGAAGATTCGACTCTGTCGTAAGTTGCCTCGGAGGTGGTCGCGCCTTCATTTCCACCTAAGTGAGACGGAAGACGAGTTCATCATGCCTGACAAGAGCCGCTTGGCAAGAGCAACGACTCGCCTGCTGTGCTGTGAAACCCTCTACCTCTGCGTCTCACGGTGCCTGCATTGGCAACTGACACATTGTAGGTCACTCAAGACCTAGCCGGAAAAACGATCAAGGACGAACCTTCGTCAATATTCATGCCATCGTCCGACATTGTGGTTCGTTGGATGAAGTGTGACAGGCGTGACAGGGATCAAGCGGCGAAAAGTTGCCACGTGTGTATCCGGGGTCTCGACAACTCCATGCAGCTGGCGCCATTGAGTTCTGTAACGTCAACACTGCCAACCAAGGTCCCACTCCAACTGAGTCTGAGCCGAAGCGAGGGTATCGGAGTCGATCATCGGATGCGAATATCTTGCTTGTCAATGCAGGTCTACTCAGTTGCTTTTTCCGTGCGTCCCTCCTCCTTGAAACCACTGCGTTTCGTAACGTTATGTAAGCGGTCCAGCTATGGACGATCCGCCAACACACCAGGGTCCTTCTGGACGCGTCGGTTCCGTCAGCTGGTGAGTTTATTCACGTACTTAGCACACTCAGTTTTCACTTCGCCGCTGCCTCAGGTTGTCATGCTACGCAGTCATGTTCAATTTAGCTCTACGTGCCTGGTTGACGCGTGCGGCACTGCCCCCGTATCGAGATCCAGGTTTCCCAAACTTTAGTCCACCCGACGTGACTTGCTTCTCACACACAACCCGCTTCACGACCACTATGGCAGGCTGTTCCTTTTAGATTACCTTAGCTCAGGGTGCACATTGTTGAAATCTATTTAACGTCTCATCTCGCTGTCGGTCTCCAGCACCACCTCACTCTCCTCCTGTCCCCGTTAATCATTTGAACTCCTCTTTGCCACCATAAAAATGAACCCCGTTCCTCTCATCAACCATCCCTGCATAGTTTGCTGCAGGCCGACCTCCATGTGGTGCAGCCGTTGCCAAACGGCCTGGTATTGTACCCCGGAGCACCTCCAAAGCGTGAGGACCACTTTGTTCCTCGTGTCATGCGATCATCGTAGGCTCACGCAACGCGCTCTCCAGGACTGGCCACGCCACCGCAAGGAATGTGTCCCCGTCGCCCATTCGCAAAACTACAACATAATCGCCACTCCACCGCCCGCGGAGCAGCAGTTAATCATGGTTTCAGCGATCCTATTTGCTCCAGAGGAGGGTGCGTAGTTATTTGGACGCGTCAGGCGCGTATTATTGATGCCGTTACTCATGCTCCGATAGAACGCCCAAGGATCATTACCGTCAAGTGCCGCCCATCTCAAGTCCCGTCGCAAGGCATTTGCCCACAGCCACTCGTCACTGGCCACTTCGCCGATGGTGTCGCAGAGAGCATCGTCTTGACGCAGGGTCTCAACGGAGAGCCCCTTAGGTTCCCGCTTCATTTGTGGTACTCCCCGAACTCCCTGTCGCGCGGTGCCCCGGTCAATCGCGCAATCTATCACATCACCTCTGGTGCGGCTGTCAAGCCGTGGTGCGGAACTGTCGTCGTCCTCAAGTTCAACGGCTCCCGAAGGCAGGGATACTCCGATGCCGGGTCCAACGACTTGCCAGCATTGTCTGCGTACTTCTTGGCTTACAAGTAAACGCATAACGCGTGCTCACATCATTTGTAATTACAATGAACGCCTCTAAATTTCGCTCACGCTCACCACTCCTCACGCAATAGCCAGCGTAGAGCGCATTATACTTGATTATTTATCTATTTACCTGTCCAATATTAACCTTTGTAGCGTTGCGCGTTCTCGCATTTTATCTATAGCTATACTGTCATCATAGTCACTATCAATAGATGGTACCCTAGTGGACCCCGTTTTGTTACCTGTTACATTCGAGGCCCGAAATGGCGATCAGGGATTAACGCGATCGTGCGGTGGGAAGACACGTGGCACAGGTCCAACGGCACTCTCCAAGAAAGTAGTTGGGTTTAACAAAATACGCGGAGCCAACTGGGCTGTGACTTTGAGTCCGTCGACTTGTCTACTTACGTAATCAGGACTAATACCGGTGAGATGTGGCTTGAAAAGGACCAATGCTTTCCTTTGTCTCCTTCACGCAGCCTACCGATCGCGCGCATCATCCCACCACGCGCCATCATCCGGATGTCAGCGAGTTTATGGATGATCTCGATGAACTCGACAGCACCGCACCCAAGCTGACTTACCCAGGCGACACGATCACCTCTGCGCACGATTCGATGCGGTGAGCCCTTGCACAGGCAAATTTCTCATACTCCCCGCTGAACAGGTACGTTTAGTGGTCATGGGACCTACGTCGACAAGGAACAGGTCATTGCCTCCGTTGCCGGCAGTGTGGAACGAGTCAACAAACTCGTTACCGTTCGTGCTGTTCGCACCAGGTAAGGCACATGTTCCATTCTTTCTACGTCATCTCAGAGCTCCTATCTTGCAATCTGGGATATTCAAGGTACAATCCTGAAGTAGGCGATCTCGTGGTGGGTCGCATAACGGAGGTTTGTCTGTCCGGATCTTGAAGAATTAATTAATAATATATCGTATTTTTTTTCCCCTGTTGCCTTGGGAAAATGGATTAGGTTCAACCCCGGCGATGGAAGGTAGACGCGAATGGACGCCAGGACGCCATTTTGATGCTTTCGTCCGTTAACCTACCTGGTGGTGTTCAGGCATGTCGTTATCCCTCTCGCTTCGCCCCCTTTCCTCCCATGATATTTATTTTTTATCCTCATTTTCTCGTGTTTTTTCTAGCGCCGAAAATTGGAAAGCGATGAGCTCCAGATGCGGACCTTTTTTGAAGAGGGGGATCTCCTCGTTGCAGAGGTCCAGGCCTTTTTCTCAGATGGTGCCATGTCGCTTCACACGCGATCGCTCAAGTACGGCAAGGTGGAGTCGCTGATGCATGCTCCATGACTCACTCCATTGCTCACGATTGCCCCTAGCTGCGCAACGGACAAGTGGTCATCGTCCCACCGGCGCTGATACGCCGTCTAAAGTCGCATTTTATTTCACTTCCCTGCGGGGTTGATCTGATTCTAGGGTTGAATGGATACATATGGGTCAGTAAACATGTTCAAGACAGTGACCATGGGGAAGAGGGCTTCGATGCAGAAGCCGTCTACTCAGATCAAAACGATGTACGCGGAGCTCTTTATGCTCCGTGGTGATCGCCGTTAATCCACTTCCGCTCAAGGATATCGATGTTGCGACGCGTACTGCCATTGCGCGTATTAGCAACATCATCCGTCTTCTGGCCGACCATTTCATCCCATTAACGGACGCCCGCCTTTTGGAGGCGTATGATTGGGTAATCGAGCAAGAGGTGGATACCAAGGACATAATCCACGGGGATGCGGGAGAGGCACTCGTGGCGATAGTAGGCGGCGATAGATAATGTTTTGTTTTTACTCTACATCTCATCCTCATCGCCCTCGTCTTCGCTACCCTCTACGTTTTCGTCATGGTCAGTGCTATCTTCCTCGTCATCTTCGTCATCTTCGTCCTCGTCTTCGTCATCTAACGTCTGGTCTGCTGCATCCGCCGGTGGTGGTGGTGGTTGCGGCGGTGGATGGTGGTGCGCCTGACCAGTTGCCCCGTTGGCCATCTTCCTTGCCTCGGCAGCCCGTTTCATTTCCTCCTTCTCTTCGTCAACAGGGAGCAGCTGTTCCAATGCAAGATCCTTCCATCGCAACGCGCCGTTAACGCCGCCACCACAGTAACCCATGTCTTCAAACAGGGCTCGAGAGGTGGGATCGTACGGTGGTCTCGGTCTTGCAGCCGGATGCTTTATGTTTGTGGGATTACCGTACGGGTAAGAGGGATGGACCTGTGAAGGTAAGACTGGAGACGACCGTCAACCTTGTTTTCTTAAAGAGGGAAGCGCGATCCCGCTCAGGGGCGCGGTGGAACGAGAGCGAGAGAAAGACACACTGTCAGAATCGTCGGGATTGGGCGGAATCATGTGTGCGGGGATGTCGAGATCTAGGAGACACGTCTCACGAATGATTGGATGGGACAAGGGCGATAGACACGTACCATCATCGGATATCTCGCCCGAGATGTACTCGAGGCTATCAATCGTGTCGATGACCTTGAGATCATGTTCGGTCATGTGCAGGTAACAATAGGTCAGATCCTGGGCATTTGGTTGCTCATTACGGTGCTAGCGTGAGAGAAGCAAAACTTGGTAGCAACTGACCGTCATCGTGGCGCTGTTCGAGAACGTCGTGACCGGTGTCTACTTGTGCACCGGTTCGCTGACGGGCCGTGTTTTCTTAACTCAGCTTGATGCTTGATGTGTCAGATGGGCGGAGCGCCGATCTGATAGTGAGTTATAGGCCGTGCACAAACGTAAGGTTGTACAGCAGTATTTCCCGTGGTTGAACAAGGGCCAGCGGGCGGTGGTGAACAACTTGAGGTGCGAACGCTCTCAAACGCAGGGAGGCACTGCCAGTGGCTGTGCTGAGATGACTCAAGAGTCGAACTTAAACTCTGAAACACGCTTCTACTGATAATGCATGAACTAACTACCACTAGACCATTTCAAGTTCGAGGTGGGCGCCATTCCGTCGTAGGTGCCGATTCGTTTCGGTCCTTAAAACGACTGATATCTCACGTACGTGCTTTGTTTGTTTTTTCTTCTCTCAGATACGTAGCTTGCACTGTCTTTAGGCGCGCTGTCAATTTTTTTTCTCTCTCACTAAGCAACAATCTTCGTCCCTGTCATTTCCACACACTTGAGAGAGTAGCGATTACTAGGATCCTACTATCAGCATCCGTTTCGGCTATCAGTCAATCAACTCACTCTCCGCTAACCTGGACCAGAGTTACCTCTAGCGTGTCCGAGCGCATTGGCCTATCCCACAGTGGGAATTTCATCCTTACTTCATTGTTTTGCCCATCGGTGCCGCAGCCCCGCTGTGTCCTTGGTCAGGTTTAGGCAAAAATATTGACGAGTCGAACGCCCTTGTGATCCACTACGCAAGCACGTTCGGCCACAAAGGCATCCGCTCGCCTCGTTCGAAACAGGGGCCAATCATATTGAATGTCTCACTCAACGCCACAGGGTTCCGTTCGTAGGGTTCGTCGCCACCCAGGCACTTTGGACTTGAATGTACGTGCAGTTTACGGAATATCGCCCGCCACATCTTGCATGGCAGAGACGCCGATCACCTGTCTTGGACATGCGGGTTTAAAATGGTGTGCTGTCTTATCATCGTTCCATCGACTATTCACAATCTGACAGGTGTACGATAAGGGCTGTCCCAAAGACAAAATTTATGGCCACGTTCATAATGTGATCCTTGAATTACTTGCTCAGCCCCAAAGCTGACCCCAAGTGACTCAAAGGCGGCCTAGACGGCTGAAACAAAAGGAAATTTGAAGAAGGATCCTGAGCTATTTCAAATCGGATGGCAAGTTTATGCTTTTTCTTGGTTCCGAGTGTCGCTATCAGATGCGGCGTCGCCTGCCACTTACATGGAGGCTGTTCAGGTCCACGAATCTTGTTGCCTTACATGCACCCTATGACGTTTTACTTTGCTTTGAGTTCACGACAATTCCCCATGCCATTGAAGCTCCGAATTCGAATGAGCTTCTCCGATCCACGGAAAGGGACGCCCTAAGACACAACTTAGCGCCGGTGAGATACTGTGACGGCGATTAGGTGTGTACACATTTCAGCCCGTGCCAGCGCTTGTTGCCCACATGTCAATCGTGATCTAGGCGTTTGCTAGTCTCATACCATTACATATTGACAACTCGTGACTGTAGCGGGGCCCAGGCCTGCCTGCCTACGCCAAGCTCCCCGACCCCAAATGCGTGGCAACCTGACATGCCCAGATAAGTAACTTCTTGACTCGGAGAGGTCAGGTCTTCCTTGATGGGCACCTCTGTTTCAGCAGCCCGTAAACAGTCCTCTGATTGAATTAACACGAACTCTCGATGGCAGGTTTTACCTTTTTACGCTCCGTGTTACATCCCTCAAACTCTTTCATCCCTTGACGTTCCCACTGGCCCCACTCCACGCGTCGTGCTTCTGACGGACATTGGGTAAAACTGCTGTGCCACACAAGCACTGCCCTACGCTCCAAAACGCGATTGTTGGTCCGGATCCTCGCACATCGCCCAATGGACTTGCGCGCGTGCGAGCGCAAAAGCGCCCAAACTTTGCGCGAGAGTTTGAAACGCCACGCCGATTCTTCCCGCACATCCCGACATCTCCGTCGCAACTGCCCCATCAAACGTCAAGTGCGTTGTAAACGCGCCATTCCGGCATGTCTACGTTGGGGACACTTCCCATCCCATCACATGGTCGACGTGCTCTTTGCCGTATTTTTGGGGATGCGCGTACGAAAGGTCTGAATCCGGCCCATCTGGGCGGGATGACGATGACGATGACGACGACCACGGCGACGCGCGCGCCCGTTGGGGCGTTGTCACCCTGCTCTGCAGCATCTCTGTGGGGTCCCGGTTTTCCGCGGTGGACAAGGGAACCAAGATATCGACATCATCGTTATCGTTCCCTGGGCTCACTCCCCATGGGTGCCCAAAGAACATTGTGCCCTGAACCGAGGATTCGGGGGCGAGTCGCCCCCCATGGTCATGATGGTGGGCCCCGTTCGTATCCATTCGGGGGTACGTGCGTCGTCCGAACATACTTGGCTCCGTCCGGTCCGAGTCATGGCACACGCGCGCAGCCCCAGAAATGGAGCATATGCATATGGTGCTTGACCCACCCCCATGACCGAACAAGCCCGACACCCGACCCTTTCCCACGTGCTTAGCCCGGGCCTACCCATGACGAGAAGACGGCCACGCGGGTCCTAACCTTGTATAGTTCCTTTTGGCATCTCAAAAGAAGATGACGATTTGCACGAGATTCACGCGACGAGGTACGTAGGTTTCTTCCGAATGTATGGGGCCGCTTAACGTCGCTGATTGATGGAACGGCCATGGACGGGGATCTTCGTGTCACGTCCCCCTGCCACTGGTAAGCCCGTGTGTCGCCGTGTATACGAGTAATTTTGTTTTTATTTTTGCTTCCGCTCTCTCGGGCTGGAACGTTGACCGGATCTTTTTCAACTAGGATAGCCATTCGGGTTAAACATTGTCACATCTGCTCACACGAGCAACCAAAGGGGCTGTACAGACCAATATATGTCATACAAATGTTAAGAAAGTGACAAAGAAACCATGTGTAAATGCGGACGGGTCAAAATGTCTAGGATGCAAGTCGGCAGTGATTGCTAGTATGGTATATGATACATATTGTCTCATCGCTCCCTCGCCATCGCTCTCTCCGCCTGACCGAAACCTGCTCTGAGCACCTCTGTCGTCTTTTCTTCCGTCGTCGCCTCTGGTTTGCCTGGCTCCAGGTTCTGTAGCCTCATTTCGACCAAGAACTCCTTGTCCCGAATCGACTGCGACCAGCTGGATAGTAAGCCCATCCCGGTGACGACGATGCGAGACAAGCCAACCACAGCGAAGATGCCAGGATAGACGTGCAAGACTGGAATACGACACACGCATCAGAATGGCACGAGCACGCGTCAAGAACGAAAACTTACACAAGAATCTGTTACCCAAGGGTACGTGCAATAATTCCCGTACAGCGTACACGCCCCCCGCTGGAAGGAGTAGCGTGGCGAGAAGACACACCAACAGAGGGATTATGAGCTCCTTGGTCGCGTGACGGAGATCGGGGTGCGTCCACCCATTGTTCAGCAGCTAACAGTCACGTAGCGTCAGCTGTCAACATAGAGTAACAGTCGATGGGTACATACCACGTGCAGGGCGTCATACCGTCGTCTGGGCAACTGCATCCTCCGACGGAGCCGTATTATCATCTTGCAGTACACGAGCCCAAGAGACCACATGTCGACCAACCGAATGGTCGGGACCATCGTCGGGTACAGCGTCAGTCGTATCGGTAGGACGACATAAAGATCCACGACGAGGCCAAGCAGAATTGGAATCAGGACGCCGAAGAAGATGGCCATGTATGCAATCTTGCAGGCCCAAAGGAGACTCTGCTTGGCAAAGTACACCGCGAACTCGGCTCGGGGACCATCTCCTGTTACACGCTGGCGTCTCCTATCCATGCTTTCTGCCGCCTTTGCGATCAAATAGCATGCCCAGATGATATAGAACCCGGCGAGGAAGGAATAGCCATCGTGGACCGGCAAAGAAGAGATCGCTCCAAAGAAGTGTCTCCCAGCTTGAACCGGGACCGCGATGCAGGTCGCCGCGACAACAGCCATGATTATCCAGACAGCCGTAACGAAGGCAATGATCCTCAGGCGGAAACGAGGAGGGAAATACACCACGATGTAATCGTCCTTGATGTCACGCTTCGCCTTGATGGCCTCGGCGTTCTGTGACGCCATCAGTGCCGCTGCTTTCTCGTTGGCTGGTGTGCCGTCTTCAAGGACCTCAGCGGTGGCACGCATATCTCGAGGAAGCGCGATGTTGTCGCTGGCCGGCACCCGACGGAAGGTCCCGTCTCGTAGGATGGCTACTTCCTCGCTATCCCTTGCGGATCTGCGGAAGAAAGCAACCCAAGATTGGTAGGCCTCTGACAACTCTTCCTCTCGAGGTCTGTCACCAAACATGTACGAGGTTAATCGTAGCTTCGCGGCTAAAAACTTCCACACGCGAACAGCCACGCGGTACACGACTCTTCGAGGTCGCAAATAGCGCATCGTGTATGGCAGCACAATTTGCAGAAAGAGGAGGTCGATCGGGACCTCGGAAAGGGGTTCCCTGTGGATGCTCCATCAGGGCCGTGAATGCAATGGAGATGATCCACTACGTACCGAGTCTTCCAGCGTATCGGGAATATAGATCGGTTCCCAATGAAGAGCAAGATAGCTAGGCTCCCGACACCGCATGCAACGACCATCGCGTACATGAACGCGCTGATGAGGAGCTTGCGGAATTGAGTGAAGGTGGGTCTGTCCAATATGTCGCGAATGGGATGGAAGTTCTGATCCTGAGGGTCCTTGATGAACCACATCGCACCAGGACGCATGATGTTTCTGCATCCTCCCAACAGGACGGCGAATTGATACCTATGAGTGACTTAGCACTCTGGGAGTAAACGTGCATGGTCGACTTACATGAACATAGTACCCGCCACCCAATGGTAGAACGTCGCTGTTAAGGGAGCTTGCGTGAAGAACGCTACCCTCGACTCAAGGGACGCCTCTGGGAATACCCAGATTGTGAATGCGTCCAGCATGATACCACACCCAAGGGGGAAAATGATGAGCTCGATGATGATGAACATGGCCACCTGCACGTCATGAGCGTCTTATATCGGTCACGGAATAAAGAAAGCGTACCTTGACTACCAAGAGTTGTTGCCGGACAGCATTTCTGACCGCTCGTCCAGCTGTCCTCGCATTCCCAACAGTGAATACGTTCAAGTAGAGCGCCAAGATGATACCGATGACACCATACCCCAGTATCACGGCAAACGCACGTTCGGCGCTTCCATGGCCCAAAGTCAAGCGGATCCACGACTCCTGGAAGTTATTGGTGAAGAGTCTGACTTCTCGACCGATGTAAGCAAACTGAGGCTCCAAGAGCCGTGCGAGGGTCGAGTTGCTTTCGAAAAACTCGTTTATCCTCTGCGAGAGGTGGAGTGGACGGTTTTGAGGAGGCGATTGCAACCACAGCGATGCTACCGCCGACAACTCCGATCCCTTTGAAGCCTGAAGACACCATGTCAATACACGGTCACTGGATTTCTAAGTATGACGTACCACCCATGCTGAGATGTCGGGCGTCTGGGAGGGCCCTACAGACGAAGGGGCCAAGTTCCCGCCGCAGAAGGCGATGAGACCAAATATATTCGATAGCAACAATTTTGATAAGTTGTAAAGGAATGGGATGAGGAAGCGACCAATAAGCAGGGTGAAGAAATCCACAAAGGGGTCTGTGACAATACGCATTCCTCGGATGGGAAGATGAAGGATGTATAAAGCTCTTTGAGGATCCAGCTAAAAGGAAAGGGTTAGGAAGGACGAGATACAGGTCGTTACGACGCACAGATAGGAGCGCGGCCGTTTTTCCGAGCGTGAATGGGAGCCATACTCCAAAACCGATAGCAGTATCCAAGACAAAGATCATAAGAATCACCTACGAGAGTGTTAGTAAAGACATCAAAGCAGATACGGTGGATGTACATTTTGCACGACGCCGAATAGTGGACCACGAAGACCGATTGCTACCGCGGACTTAGTCTCCAGAAGCTACTCGAGTGGCGGGAGCTTACCTTCGAGCGCGCCTTCCATATCATCCTCGACACCAGCCTCCGGGTCGTCCGCCCCATCGTTAAACTGCTCGATTGGAGCCGGAGGCTGCGGCTGCGGCTGTACGGGTGCCTGCGCACCCTGTCGATTAGGGACATTGAATTCCCCGATATCCACGGCCTCCTCCTCATCTTCCTCGTCCTCACGGTCCGCATCGGCGTCCCAAAATACGGGTTCCAGTGCGTCCTCATCGTCCGAGTCATCTTCGTCATCGGGTACCGCCTCCTGTGGTGGTCGTTCCTCGCCCTCAGAAATGGGATCGCGCTCAAGTATCCGTTCCCCTTCACGATCATCGTCGGCGTCAACAGGATCCAGCGTCGCAGGCTCAGGATCGCGGAAATAGTGCTCAAACTCTTCCATCTCCTCCCTCGTCCTCTTCTTTCTGTCCATGTTCTGGACAGGCATGCTTGACGAGCCCGATGCGGATTCTTCCAGAGCATAGGCATTCTCCACTTCAAGGGTCTCTGAGGCCGTCAGGTGGTGAAAACCACTAGAGCCCAGACTGCCTTCGGCAGTGAAAGAGCTATTCGAAGGAGGCAAGTGTGTGAAACTGAGGTCCAAAGAGGATGGCGATGGTGCTGGGGGTGATGACGATTTGAGGGCAATGTCATCGACAGCTGGGGTCGCGGGACTTGGAGATAGCCGAGGGGACATGTCGGGGGTGAACACGATCGATCGACGACGCGGCTCTTCGTCGGGAATCGGGGAACCTGTCATCATTGCTGCCTGCAATGCTACTAATGATCGCGCGGGCATTTCAGGAACTGGCTCTCGGATATCTTCCTCTGACCCATTCGGTGGAAGTCGGAATGTAAATTCAAAAGGATTGGATTCTATGGCAGTAGAATGACCTAAACCCGGTTCCGAAAGTGATGATGTTGGGGTAAAAGTCGAAGTGCCAAAAAAGGAGGGGCCAGCCTCAGCAACGGCTCCACTCCTGTCATCGGCATCGCCGTCACCTATTCGCCGGCGCATACGTCTCCGGACGTCAGGAGAGGCTGGTCTAGGTTCTGCAATAACATCTCTTTCTTTTCCTTTACCAGTGCCGACTGGTGGTGTGTCAAGATTTTCCAGCGGAAGCACCGGTGATGGCGGGGCCATAAGAGGTTCGGCGCGGAAATTTTGAGGTGGACCTATGGGTTCGCGGAGAATTTCGAGACGTTCTGGTACTTCAAAGCGAGGGTTTGGTGGAATAGGACGGTGAGGACGCCAAAGCCTTGCTCGACGTGCCTCGATGTCTACGTCAAGGGGACCCTGTCGTGGAGGAGCGAGCAAACGGACGTTGACATTTTGTATAGGCTGGATTATGGGCTGTGGATTGGGGATAGGAAGGTCCTGAGGTGGTACACCAGCAGCGTCATCCTCTTCAAAGACTCCGGGTCGCGCATTCTGCGATATCCATTCACGAAGGAGGAAAATGGCGACAAAAACGAGTACGATTAGAGATGCAATGATCTGGCCTGCGAATATGTCGGACGACAAGGTGTGCCAGAATGCACGAGACGTGAAGCCGTGGAAGATTGTCGCATTCCTAAACGAAGCGATGGTATCATTGCGGACGGTCAGGGTTTGAACAAACCCGATGAGTCGGACGTCCGCGGGCCTCTCACGACCACTGATCCACCATGCGCTGAAGAATTCTTAGCCTTTGGAGTCATGAACGCATTAGACAGATACGCACGTTGACTCCCCCATTGTGAAGTAGACTCTCCATGTCCATATAGTGATCCAAGGGAGCAATGCCAACCAGACTACGGCAATCAAAACAGCCCGGATTCCGAAGAGTGTTGCGAAGAAGGCTTGCTGTGCAAGTCGGCGGATGAGTAGTAGGGGAGGTAGTGAAGAAGGCATGTCGGAAGCATATACTGTTTTCCAGGTCAGGACGTGTGCACGTGGACTTTAAGAGGGCCGGGCACACCTTTGGTAAAGGAGTAGGGGTGTTTGCAAACATCGCAAGTTTTCTTCTTGCTGTGCGAGAGCCATGTTGTGAGACTGTTTAATACATGAAAAAGAGGCAAGGAAGAGAGGACAGGGTGGAAAGCTGACCAGTCTTGATGTATGTAGCGGATTGTTCCAGAGCATTTACAGGGATAAAAGAGTGGTTGGCCAGGTTCTCCCGGTGCGCTGCATATTCTACAAGTATCTGCGACGATCGTCAGCGCTGGTGAACAAAACAAGATACTTTTCCTGACCCTGCTCCTCGGCTTCTTGCATGCGGTGTCGGTCGACGATGTCCTAGTAGACTTGTAGCGAGTTGTGGACCGCAAGGATGTAGGATCGATATAGATGAGTGCTGTGGACTTATCGCAACGATAAAGTAAACCTGCTGTCGCTGAATCTACCAAGTGAATGGAGAAAAGGACAGCTCGCAGTAGAAGAAAGAGATGAATAATACCGGTTGGCAGCGGAAGCACTGGTTACAAACAATCGTAAACAACATCGACAATACGACCGGCAACTCAATTGGTACATGATTATCGATTATCAACCGGCGAGTCAAAGCACCGATGGCAGCTTGTCGTCGCTCTCAACATATTCCACGTTGGCGTCGTCAGCCGAAATAAGTTTTTCTACAAACGTCTCTCGCGCAGGGAACAACACAGACGTGGTATAGTACACCACACACGACACCACGAACTAGGGAAATATGATGAATATAGACTCTCGCAAAACGTCTTCAACTTACCCCATACAACCACGCAATGTCGAACAGATGAGTTGCATTTCCTACGTTGATTGCCGGGTTGATCGAATTCACGAGGCCCGGGAACGTCGGTATCACCGTGACGAGCATGGCGAGCACAGCGCGCCAGTTCTTTGGACACAACGTCAGACCGTGCAACCACATGTGAAAAATAAAGAAACGCGACACTGACAAATCCCCCTGTGTACCTATACCTGCCATTCGGATCATACATCGCAGGCACATCCACCTGGCCTTTGTGAACTAGCCAAAACTGTAGAACGTCGGTAATCAGACAGCAGTCGTCCCGGTCCTGAAAGCAATACATACGTCTGTGATCATGATGCCTGCAAAGGGTCCCAAGAAGATAGTGTATCCGTTCATAAAACTCAAGAATCCTTGTGCACTGTTCATCAGGTAGTCAGTCCGGATGTCTTGTCGACATGGAAAACTCACTTGGCCAGGATCTCCCAAGGACACAGTGCCCAGCCTCCAATGATTGCACAAATAACCTGCCCACGTCTTATATTGATATACTGCGTACGTCGTTTAAGCCTTGACAGCCAGCGTGGAGCTGGAAACAGCAACTCACCTTGGGCAATAAAACTGTCATGTCATTCCCCGCTCCAAGCGAATTAGCGCTAATGTTCGTCCCAATCGTCGTGAGAGCAAACGCGAAAGACGCAAAGAAAGCAGCGGCACGATTATCCCACTTATCGATCAAGAGCAAGGGATCCCAGAGGACTTCTCCATACAGCTGGATTCCCGCACTCGTGACCGCAATGCCAGCAAAACTACAGAGCACAAAGACAACCGGGATGATCAGAGGTTGCACGTATTGACTGTCAACAGTTGCGTGAGCGACACATCGCTGCCGAGCAACTGATATATTTACGCTTTCTCATCCTTCGCATAGCGCTGCCACCACAGTCAGTGGGAACATGGACATCATCCGGGATGAGAGCTCACAGTAAAATCGGGGATGTTGACGGATAAACTGGAATAGATACCCAGTGCGCTGTTCATCGCACTCAACCAGTTCCAAGAGAACTGCGTTCCGGTTATGGTCGCATGCTCGGCGAAAAGTCCGCTGGATGGTGGGACTCGAACGAACGCCCATATGAGCATCGCTAGCCATGCTATCGGCACTACCACCCCCTTAACGAGGAACAAATATCTAATCTTCTGTGGAGACATGAGCATGAAGGGTAACTGGATCACCCAATAGATGAAATAACATAGGAGCCCTAGAAAGTGGTGAACAAGCGGTCGACGTGTACATTTCATCGGTATCACCTGAACTTGTGATGTTTGCGCTTGCGGGGAGATGGTTTGGCATCTTTGCGATAGTGGGCCAAATGGCCTTGATCATCTGGAAACAACATACGTTCCTCAGTGAGCAGCGTTTGACAAGACGCACAACCTTACCTGGTACACACATTGTGACCCATTATACGACTAACAGATCATCCATGAGGATAGCCAACCTGAGCATGACGATGACAGCCCTTACCTGAATACCAAACCAGAACATGGACAGGACGACGCGGCTGAACACGGTAAAGTAGCTAAACCAGAAACCGAACGACGATCTGTTCAAGACCGGGAACGCGACATGGAGCCGAGCACCGGTAGTTCCGTTGAGCACCATGACCACGGAGATGATGCTATAACCCGCCGCAATACACGGCAGGGCCTGACGCCTCGAATAAATGTGAGCTCATTCTGAACAGCGAACAAAGCCGGGGAACCAACCATGACAGGCCAATCGCCAACATGGAACTGGCCAATTCCCAAACCGCAAGGTTCGTCGCATCGGACACCCAGTAGCACACCTCGATGAAATGTCAGACCGTCATGGTACATCAATCATAGGCAAACACACGTAGTCCCAGGTCCTAGGATAGCGGGTAAAATCGGCTGATGCGCACAAACGACACGACTCACGTCCATGTTCTCAAGCGAGGTGGAACCGGATCCATATCTTTATTGCTCCAACCACGAGCAGCAAACGTTGTCGTCTCCGGTTCGAGTGCCCAGGCCGATGGCCGAAGGAAGTCCAGCACAATTTGCGTAGGGGGGCGCATCTTGCACTCAAGTTGGAAGGGCGGGGTTACGGCGCAATCTCTGCAAAAATTTCAACCTTTTTGATGCATCGCATTATCTCTGCATTGTTATTCTTGAACGAGATAAGGGAGTGAGAACACTAGACGCTATCTCTGTGACAATGTCAATATTGGACAAGCAAGTCTCCAGGTGGCCGTAATGGACTCACGGGACAGTACACCTGTGTGATAACGGAAGGAAAAGCTGAAACTCTTTGGTCCCAGGCTGACAACGTGACCGATATCATGAGATTGTTGCCGTCAACATATGTATGACCCGATCGTCGGTACCTGTGCAACGAATAGCTCTATGGCAGCATTGACAGCCTACGCCAGCGCCGATCGGTAGATCTGTAACAACATATGCAGATAAGCCCCAGTGAACGTTGAAGATC
>JBBPOD010000493.1:0-18036 GCA_038091255.1 Tylopilus intermedius | reverse complement strand
TTCAACAAAAACCGCAAAGTGGGCGTCTTCCTTGGCACCCTCATCCTCTTAAACGCAGGCTTCGCAGCGACGCACATCGCACAAATTCCCACCATGCGTGCGGCTGGGGTGGGGTCGCACCCCGCTCCTCTCTTTTCTCGTCAAAGATTCCGCCGGCAACTACGTGGGCGTCTTTTGTGAGTCTCTCCCCCTTCCTCGTTGGATACGCCGTGTATGAACGTCGCCTCCGCAGTTCTTTGCGGGGTCAGTCTGGCCGTCACTGGGGTCCGGGATCAGCGGGCGATAGCCATGTTCTAGTACGTGTGTTTTGCGCGCACGAACAGCGGGGACTGACATGTCGACTTTCCAAGCTGGACGGTATCGTTGTTGTCGGCGATCGTGAGTGCCTGTGCCTGTCTTGGTTCGTCGTCGCTCGCCTTCTGACATGCGCATCGTAGGGCTGTCGCGTCATCTTGAACATGGAGCGGTTCGCGAGAAGGTATGCATCGAACGAGGAGCTCATGATCACGAGTCATATCACCCTGTGATCGCTGTACATCTAATAGACGGAGGTGACAATATAACGAGGTTATATAGGACGAAGCATGGCGCATGACTTGACCAACGTCAACAGTTAATCATGAGCGGTTCAGAACGCGCACGACGTTCGACAGGTGCGGCCGGCGTGTGCACGTCGCCTCGCCTTGCGGCTGGCGGCGTGAGTCGCTGTCCACTCATTCCTGTGTCCCCTTTGAGCGACCTCATTCCTATCTCTGACCATGGCCACATGGAAATCTTCAAGTTGGACACGACTAAGGCGCGTCACCCCGGCCGCTACATCGAAGAGATCCGAGTTCCTGGGAACACCTCGCGATCCGCTGCGAGTACCGCGCTGCCCTCACCATGTGAATGCCGTGGATCCAATGTCGGCCCAAAACCAAAGGGTGCCACTTGGTCCGGACATGAAGATACGATACCCTCACAGACGTCCAGGTCACACCCTGAAAGGAACAACTCGGATCGATCGCATACACACCTCAACAACTAGACAGCAGGGCAGAGCTTGTCCGCCACCTCCGAAATCAGCTTGCGCACCTCCTTCTTCACGACGCCCCCCTCCCCACATCCCCCTCGCTCCAGCTTCGCCTTGAGCACCCCCTGCGCACCCAGCGCCTCCAACAATGGCGTCGCCTGCGCCTCGTACGGCGACAGCCGCAACAACAGCCCCAGGCAAGCCACCAATCGATGCACTGCAACACACGCCACCGCGTCAGTCTCCACACGTCGACGGAGCCACACCCACTCACCCGTCTCCTCGCTGATCGTCTCCTGCTCGACCGCGTTCAAAACCGCCACCACGATCTCCTGCTCCCACTCCTCGTCCTCCTCCGCGCTCCTGGAGTCGTCCCGCGCCTTGACCTTGTCGACCCGCAGCCGCTGCAGGTGCGCAGCGACGTTGAAGCTCAGACTGGCCGCCGCCGTCCGCACGGTCGCGTCGTCGTGCAACAGCGCGTCCACAAGCAGCTTCTTCACGCCTTCGCGCGCGAACAGGATCACCTCCCGCGTCAGGACGCGGTTCGAGAACACGTTGGCGAGCATGCGGAGCACCGTGAGGAGGTAGCTGCGTGGCGGGTCCGCCGCTTGGAGTGCCTTGTCCACGAAGGGCTGCAGCGGGCCGTCTTGGACTTTCTTCGTCGCTGCCCATGTCGCGAACGAGGCGTTCAAGAGGGCGATGCGCCAAATGTCCACCATCGGGAAGAGCTCATTCGGTTGGAGGTTGGCGACGAGGGCCAACGTCAGTGCTGGCCAGTGATCGAAACTCGGTGGCTGCAACTGATGTGCGGACGCAGCCGTAGATGCCTTGAGGAATGGAAGGACCGTCTTTGACAGCGTCTGTTTCACTTGGGCCTGTGTGATCGCTCCAGTCCACGACGTCGCCTTGTCAATGAATCCCGCCAACTTTGCAAACATGGTATCCAAGTTGGGTACCTGTCTGAATAGAATTGGTTCGAGCGAGATCGCTTCGACGGCTGGCAATGAAAGCGACATGTGTGCATGCGCTATGACAACACCGTCAGCGACACCAACACAAAACCCATGAGAGTCAACTGACGAGGGAAAGCCTCGAAAATCAACAGGTCCACTTGCGTCTTCAGCTCTGGCGCGTTGGCGCCCTTGAGCTCGTGTGTCTAACCACGATCAGCCTCGGGGCATCCAGCGCAAATCACACACCGCACCTGTCTGCCGTCCAAGAAAAAGATAAACGTGGGCGTCGCCGAAACGCGATACTCCCGTGCCAACGCCCCACCCAGCCCAACGCTCAGATCGATCTTGGCGAACCCCACCCCGTTCGCCCTGCTCTTGCTCTTGGCGAGCTCTTCGAACATGGGCTCGATCATCCGACAGGGTCCGCAGCTGGCGCTCGTGAAAAAGGCCACGACGGCGCGATGAGAGCCCAGCAGGCTGTGGAATGACGCGGGGTTCGTGGTGATCTGCATGGCCGCTGCGAGAGGCGCGTCGGGCGCTGGTATCGTGGGCGGAGGCGGAAGGGTCGCCTGTCTCGGTGCCTGTGCCAATGGAGGGGCGAGGGGCATGGGGACATCACCATCGACAGACGGTCCGGCTGACGTGACTTGCGCGGCAACGGACTGGAGGACGTTCGCCGCGAGCGCTGGATTGGGCATCGCGGTGACTGGCCCAGCGCCAGCGAGGGGCATCCCGTTTGCGGGACGGCCGGTGAACATGGCGTCGATGGTGGGCCGGAGTGCTGCTCCAAATGGCGTCGAGAGGAAATCATTTCGTAGCGCTGCAGCCTTATCAGTGCCCACAGTCGACGAGAACAACGAGGGAGGAGTTTACATGTGATGTAAGAAGGGAGGCTGCCTCCGGTCAGGAATCCGATACAGTCATTGGTGAACGAGTTACAGTTAAAGTCTGTGCACGGCCATGCTCAGCCCTCGCCGTGCATACTCCAGAAAGAGGAAAGAACGATCGCGCACCTAATAGGTGATACTGCGAGAAATGAGGGTCAGTCGACCGTGCTAGTGGGTCAGGCATGCGTGCGCGTACCTTGTCAGCCGTGTAGTGCTCGCGCATTTCAGTGAGGTAGTCGTTGAAAGTCTCTTCATCTATGGCAGTCTCTCCCAAATCGACGATCCGGAGTGGTGATCCATGCTGTTGCACCGTGAGTCCAGCGTCCGGTACAGCAACTCGACGCCTATGTCATCAACGCACATGAGATTTTCCGGGCTGCGTGGTGGTGATGCCTTGCCCGTAGAATATCTCCTTGCCAAAGGCGACAATGGACGTGTGCCTGCACTTGAGCGTCCATGATCAGCACTGAGCCACGAGCACGGCGCGAGACCAACCATATACCGTCTATCTGGTGGCCAGTGAGCTGTAGAGAGAGCTGTCTGGCCACCCCATTGCTGAGATCGTAGATATAGAGCTTGACTGGGGTGGACATTGTGGACGTTGGATGCAAAGCGTGTTTCACAGGAGCCTGGCCAGCAGGCGGTGCTGACGTCGCCAGTGCAGAGAGACGCGTAAGCAAGTACGAAACGGTTCAGGAAGATAAGATAATATCAAGTATGCGAGTACACAGGACAAGGAAAAACAAATCTAGAGTTTCGCCTTCGCCTTCTTCATCTCCAGTGCGCGGTCTCGTAACACACGACGAAGCAGCTTTCCGCTCGGATTCTTTGGTATCACATCCAGAAACTCGACACCTCCCGCAAGATGCTTGTACGCCACCTTGTTGTCTGCCACATGCTGCCGGCCCATCAATGTCACTCAACAGTCATTTCTGAGCGACGTCAGAACATACCTTGATGATTGCAGCCTTGAGCTTCTCGGCTTCAGCGGGGCTTTCCGCCACACGCTTGGCGACATGAGCATGGAGAACAACGAACGCCATGGGTACTTCGCCGCTGTAGTCGTCTGGGACCGGAACGACACATGCATCGGCCACCTCGGGCATGTTCAGCAAACATCCTTCAAGTTCAGCAGGGGCTACTTGGAATCCCTTGACTTTCATGATTTCCTGCCAACAAGTCAAGGCGAGAACGCATCCGGGACCAAGCTCACTGACCTTGAGACGATCAACGATAAACAATTCCTTGTCTTGGTTGATGGTAACTTCATCACCTGTGCGAAGCCACCTATCATACAGCCCGAGTTAGTGCAACGGGTGGAACGACTGCCGACAATATACAATTACCCATTCACAAAGGATTCCCTTGTCCTGAGCGCAAGTGAGGACCACCTCACGAGGAAGTACGAATGGACTCACGCCTGCTCGTTGTTCCAGTACCCAAGAGCCAGGGAAGGAAGCTTTACTTGAAGCTCGCCAGGTTCATTGAATCCTGCAATTGTCCCATCCGCTTTCACTACGCGAGCGATGACGCCAGGAAGGAGTCTTCCAGCGCTTCCCGGGATTCCGATCTTGGTGTCTGTAGAGAACATAGCGACCGAAGCAGCCGTCTCGGTCATGCCTACGCCAAGCCAAGTGAGTACACAAACAGTAGTAGAAAATAAGATACAAACCATAGCCTTGCCCAATGTGAGCATTGGGGATGACCTTTGCGAGCTGGTTCATGAGGTCTGCGGACAGAGGCGCTGCACCACAGATCATGCATCGGATGCCTGAAAGGTCGTACTTTTTGGCCGACGGATGCTGATAACGATAAAGTTACCATTCATAACGGTGACCATCAGAATTTACCTTGCAAAGCAATACTATTTGAGGTGGTACGAG
Source organism: Tylopilus intermedius (assembly GCA_038091255.1). Taxonomy (NCBI): domain Eukaryota; kingdom Fungi; phylum Basidiomycota; class Agaricomycetes; order Boletales; family Boletaceae; genus Tylopilus; species Tylopilus intermedius. The sequence goes on along the minus strand of JBBPOD010000493.1, from coordinate 13,301 downwards.
CCTACAATAGAGTCAGTTAACTGAGCCAGGACGAGCCAACGGAAAGTATCACATCAAAAGGGTGACCTTGTGCCGAGAAATACTCTCCAAGAACTCAGTGAAGTTGAACTTTGGGATCACCACCAAAGTAACCTATGGAACACGGTCATCACGGCATTACAACTTACGAAAAAGAAAGATCGTACGCCACAGAACATCATAAAGTGCAACTGGGATCATGCGTGAGCCACATGAGACATTGCGCATAAACCCGGAACTTACCGAAACAACCAGGCCATAAATGTCTTGGTTCGTAAGACGTCAGAGCGGACGGAACGGGCACGAAAGTGACCTACGGTATAAAGGTAAAACTGGACGGATACTCAACGCCAAGCGAAACAAACATGCTTGGTTCACTTACTTCCGGCAGCTACATCCCCAGGGCGGTATCTCCGATCTTCCCATGGAATATCGTCCCGGTTGATCTTGTGGTGAAGGGCCATCTGAATGACGTTGACGATGGGGGCATAATGAGAGATCGCCACCGCCTAGCAACTTGTCAGTCGACGGCTTGAATGGATCAAGTGCAATGATCCCTGACCTTGGGCTTGCCGGTCGTACCACTGGAAAAGTTGAGAAAGGCGACCTTTGACTTGGCTTCGCCAGGCTTGAGCTTATGCTCGACGAAACTCCGGTCCAACCTCAAGCCCTCCTGTACCAGAGCTTCCACAGAGGTATGGGCACTACCCGGGACCTTGTCGAATAACACGATGCGCGAATCTGGTATCCCAGCACGACGCGCAGCGGCTAAGGCGGTGGGTAAGGACACCGGATGGGTGATAACAAGTGCTGCATTCGTGGTCTGAATTTGATGTAACAGCTCGTCGGCAGTATAACCCGGGTTGGCGCCACTGTGTCATATCCACCGTTGCGATGCACAGCTTGAGTTAAAAATGGATAAATGAAATCAAGGCACGACTGACGAGATGATGCCACCGAGTCTGTGCGTCGCCCACATTGCGGGCGGGTAGTCTTAAAGAAACGAAGGGTAAACCACAGTCCTTCTCGACTAGAAAGACGTGAACTCACCGACATGATTGGGGCTGAATAACACCACTGAGGAAATGCAATAAGCACACACTAAGGTGAGCGAACAACAAAGACATACCGACGTCGTTTTCCTCTGCGTTGTGCACGGCGTAAATTTCAGAGGACTACGGCCAACATAGTTACCACTCACTAATACCAAAACGCGCCTGAAGCGCATTGGCGAGCCCAAACGTCCGCGTACGTAACTGGGTTGACGGTCAACAGCGACATGGGCCATGGGAATATCCCGCATACCTCCTCAAGGCCGATAGGTCTCCCGGTGGCATCTTCGATCAACCATGGGACACCAGTTTTGCGTGCCGGTCGCAGGGGGTGGTGTGAATCCAGAAAAAACTGTGGAATCGTCAGGTCATCGGGAACAAAATGGTCGACGGAGCCGCCAGATATTTCGAGCATGGTAGGGAAGAGCTTTGTGAGAGAGCGAACAAAGAGGATGGGGTTTAAAGGAACAGACCGGATCCGAAAAGGAGAAGATGGGCGGTAGGGTTCAAGTTCACGTACACATCACTTGGAACTGACACGGAAGCCGGCGTCGGTCGGTTTTAGCTTCTGTCCATGGTATTCCCGGGGATAATCCAACTTGGTAATTAACAACTCAGACACTCCGATGTAGCAGTAACGTACCACTTGATACCGCCAGTTTTGCTGCACGTACTTGTGGGTGCCAGTGTTGAAACGGGTTTGAAAACTTGAATATGAAACGTCGCGTAGGTGCTTCAAATTTTTTGGCAAAAAAAAATCCAACACTTCAACTAAAAATATCTCGGCATTGTTAGATGGATGCAACTCGATCGATCTTTCGCATGCTTCCCAACTTTTGATAGTGTCCATGAAGTAGATTTATAGCATCAGGCTTTTCTTACCAACACCCCTTTCAAAAATTATAGTAAAATGAAATGTAATATGTTTCAAACTCAATGTCTCAGATGAGCCTTATCGGTCTGCGGCATCAACGGCTCCAGCCTGAACTACGGCAATTCCCGAAGCGGTGTTTCAAGCACACATTGAACTCTTCACCCGAACGAGGACGGAAGCGAGTACAAATCCGAGTCAGTGCAGGTCCAGTTGGTGGTAAGATTGATCTTCTGTTAGTATGATGCCACTCGCATCACTTAGATTCAAAGGTCAGATTCCACCGTGACTATGGTGAGCTCGTGAATTAAGTTCGTGACCACAGATCTCGAGCTTAATAAAGTGAAGTACTTCCTAGGGATCAAATGGTTAACCATCTGAATCTATTCGAGATCCCGGGCCTTAACAATGCCGGGCCTCCAATTGAGGATGAGTCCAGGCCCACCAGCTGGAGATCTCATAGCCACTGCTCGCCTTCGCTTCAATTGACTCAGGCGAACTTCGGAAATGACAGAAGCCATCAACCGTGATTTATGTAAAATCACGTAACATTTGATAGTTTCAGTCACTCACTGGCAGTGTTAACTTCAGTTTGGAATTCTGAAGCGAGTAGTCGGACACTCCAACACTGTCCCCCTGCATTTGTTGGCGCTCCTCAGGCCTCAGGAGTAGGGCATCAGTAAGGTGAGAGAGCAGATCCATTGAGCTGTGATTCAGCAGAACCTTTTGATTCTACATACTGACCCACACTCCTTCATGATTGAAGCTTCTTCCTGAACTGCACGCACCGAAGCTTTCTTTCGTACTGCATAGAGGAGTATCGACTTTACGACCACGTACCGGAAGAGGCGCATCTGGGTTTCTGTTGTACGTGTTGATATGCGAGAATACCAGTGGAGTCCACCCGATTAGCGAACCGTTTCATCGATTTCATCCTCGTCCAACAGTTCACCACTGCCGACTAACCCTCGTATGCGTGCTTTGTGGTGCCCATGGTATATACCCACGAATCTTGCCTCGTTGAGAAGAGTACTTATTAGTCCTTCACTGCATTGACGTGGCCTTTTTACGAGTGTGATCTGTGAACGACTCGAATTGAGCCCCAAGTTCCATAATGCCATGGACCTTAGGAGACCTTACGAGGGCGTTTCAAGATCTCGATCAGAGATGACTACTAGTATGTGAAAATCCAATGAAGGACTTGGATTAAACACTGATTCGCAACATCAGGACTACCCGTTTTTGGTGCCTGGTTCTGACGCTCTGCACCCGCAGTTGCCAGGTCCCTCAGGCTCCTTGAATTCCCGGTACGACTCCACCTCTGCGAATGAAAGCCCTGCCATAGTTATACTTCAATCCTTTCGTAGCTGCGCTTCCTCGGTACTTGACGTCTCAGTCATGGTCAAGACATGCCACAACTGTAAAGGTTACTCGGATGACTACTCAGAAGCCAATCTGAAGCGTTGTTCCGGTTGTCGAAAGGTCTACTATTGCTCGACCGCCTGCCAGAAGTACGATTGGGTTCCTCATATATTCAGTTGCAAGCCCCGCCGCCCGATCAATACCGCCGACTATCTCGCACTGGCAGTCCGCGACAACCTGCTTCCTGAACACCCCCAGACCTGTGAAGATTATGGGTTCACCCGTGTAGTTACGGCAAAGGAGAAGTCGTACCTATTGGGCTTGTATATCGGTATGCATATCAACTTCATTCATGCGCGCTTTCCTAATGTATATCATACAGGCCTCATCAAATATATGGAGATTTCACCCAAGACTGTCCATAACTGGCGGGTTCGTGGGGTACTGGTGGAAGAAATAAAAGCTGCATTCCACAAACTCCCACAGGGATCGAGGGGTGAATATTTCAAGTGGTTCCTGCAAAACGAACACATCGTTGCGCAGGCCGGACAACCCCTGCCTCAGGAAACGTTGCTTGACCGCGGTGATGCTATGCTTATGCGTGCATGGGCATTCATAGGAGGCAACGAAAGGGATTCGGCGGAGGTGATTAGGGCCGCCATCGCACGCAAACCGGAGGAAGAACAAAGTTGTCTTTCGCTGTATACGCTTCTTTTATCCACGTGGCACCCATCTCCAGAGCTCGAGATCTGGATTGGTTTTGGATTCGCGGCGTGCCGGTCACAAGAGGAGGAAATGGAGTTGGGGTCTCGGTACCGTCAACTGATCAACAAGTGCACTTTCAAAGAGTTCTGCGACGCATATTGTCAGGGTCGCTTACTCGATCTATTCCGCTCAAAGGGAATGCCGGTAAACGAACACGAAGCCCTCCGCGACCTTCTTGCAGGGGGAAGAATGAGGAAATCCGTTTGGCATCTCAAGCAAACTATTGAACAAGAAAACTCTACCAAGGAAGAGTCTAGCATGGTCCCCGCGGTCGTGGTCGACTATGGTTTCATGAATTGCAAGAACGACTCCGAGAGGCGGCAGCTCAAGAGGGTGTACAAGGCTTTCTTTGGCAACTCCAACTGTGATCCGCTGGCGCTCCACGAAGCCGCGATCAAGGGTAACATACATGGCTATCTTGCAAACGTCGTGCAGGGTCTTCGAGACCCAAAGTTTGAGCGGTTGATGAAAAACCCGTACCCTCTTCCAGACTTGTGATGCATGTGATGGGCGAGCTTGTACTCGCCTGCCCTGTACTGTAAGAACCTGTCTTCGGCTTCGCTTTTGCCTTTCGTTGTACATTATGCACAGCAAGCTCCATGCTTCAAGTTGTACCTTGAAGCTAGAAGCTCAGTGTCCAATCATTTCAAGTTGTACTATACGGCCTTTATGTCCCCGTCGCAGTTCGCAGGCTACATACCGCTCCTGTGCACTATTTACACATAGCATCCCCTGAATGCAAGATTGTTGTTCCTCGATCAACGAATCCTCTTCTGTCAGACAACAGGCATATACGTCATAGAGCTCAAGCGCTCAAGCGACATATCATTCCTTGCTGCTGCCGGAAGAATAGCTAAGCGCCGTCCAAAAATAGTTCCATCCACTAGCCGTAAATCAGGCCTAGACCGAGCGGCGCCCTGCTGGTCGATTCGGTCGGATATTCGTTTGTCATGCGACTATAACATCTTTACTAGAAGTATTCTAGGTCGTTTGTATTATCCACTGACTGGTCCCAGTTAACACTGGTCCTACCAACCATCGGTTACTGATTCCCCTCGGCGACCATGTAGCACCGATAATACATGAATGACATGAAGAAACCAAGCAATCGAGATAGTTCAAAGTTTCGCCACCGGCCGGCGCACGTTAAGGCTCCGGGCCTTGTCCCTCAGCACACGCCTCAGCAGTTTTCCGCTCGGGTTCTTCGGGATGACATCCACAAATTCGACCCCTCCGGCCAACCTCTTGTATCCGACCTTGTTTTCCGCCACGTGCTGCAGGACCGCGTCAGCGCCTGTCACGAACGTCGGAGATGAGATTCACCCTGATGATCGAGTGCTTGATCGTTTCTATCACAGCGGGATCGTTGCCGATCCGGTTCAGTGCGTTGGCCCGCAGGACAACAAAGGCGAGTGGAAGCTCGCCGCTGTATTCGTCAGGTATGCCGACGACGCAAGTATCTGCGACGTCTGGGTGATCGAGAATACAGCCTTCCAGCTCTGCTGGCGCGACTTGGAACCCTCGTACTTTGAGCATTTCCTGATTGGGAGCGCGGTGAGAGTGAGGATGGTATGCAGGATGTGCGTGTCTGACCTTGAGCCTGTCGAGGACAAAGATTTCCCCTTTGCGATTCATCTTGACTTCGTCGCCCGTACGGAGCCATCTAACAGGTCGTCAGCTTTCTGGATACCTCGAGCGGCGATTTCCTGACCCGTTCACAAAGGTCTCCTTGGTGCTTCACGAAGAGACATCAAGTTTATGGACACAGGGAGAGAATGCCTGACGTACGCTTCTGGGTTTCCGGCGTACCCTAGAGCGAGCGACGGGGTGCGCACCACCAACTCTCCGGGCTCATCGAATTCCGCAAGCATTCCATCAGGCTTCTCAACCCTAGCAGTGATCCCGGGGAGAAGCTGACCAGCACTGCCACTCAGATCACACTTGTTCTCGAGAGACCACGTGGTGATGACAGTACAAGATTCGGTGGTTCCTGGAGAGTATGAGTGTTATAGCCGGATGTTTTCCAGGAAGGAACAGACCATAGCTTTGTCCAATGGAGGCGTTTGGGAATACCTCTATCATTCGTTCCATCAGCTCTCTGGACAGGGGAGCTGCACCGGATGTCACGTAGCGAACATGACTAAAATCGTAATCTTTCACAGCTGGATGCTTTCTTCGTGTCAATTGGAAGAGGTATACGCGTGAAGCTGCACGCCTACTTTACAAAAGAGCACAACTTGAGGGGGGACAACCCTGGGATAGAAGGTCAGATATGAGGATCGATGCGGCCGACACCACAAACTCACATGAGATGTGTAATCCGGTGTCTGACGATGCTCTTCAGGAAATCAAGAAAGTTGAACTTGCTAGTGAGGACAATAGGCATCTATTTCTGACTTCAGCCTTCATGATGCCCGAGAAAACCACGAGATACGAACTCCGCAGAAGAAACTCAAGTGAGTCTTGCAATGATATATAGGTTATCAGCTTTTCTTCGTGGCAGCAATAGATTGAATGTCTTACATTGAAGACCAAGCCATAGATGTCTGACCAACTAACTCATCAATAAATCATTACTGATTAGGTCCACAGGATCACGTACGATATAACGGTAGAACTGCGCAAAGAGTTTGTCACTACATCGCAAAATCCAGCCAACGAGGCCCCTACCAGCGCAGCAGATGTCACCCTGTTTGAATCGTTGGTCCTCCCAACTGGGGTCGTTCATTTTGTGATGCGCAGCGAGCTGGATGACGTTGGCTATTGGTGCATAGTGAGGTATCGCAACAGCCTAGCATACGAAATACACGTCAGAAACATCGCGACCATGCTCCAGGATCCATACCTTGGGTTTGCCGGTTGTCCCGCTCGAGAAGTTGAGGAACGCGACCTTTGTCTTTCCTTCACCTGGCTGTAACACACGTTCTTGGAAGGTCGAAGTACTTGCTAATCCCTCGTCGATAACGTTCTGCACTGTAGTTCGTGCACCACACGAAGCGCCATCTACGTCGAAGAGTATGATACGATGCGCAGGCAAATCGAACGCTCGCGAGGCGGAGATGGCGATAGGCAATGACTCTGGGTGAGTGATGACGACGGAGGCCTTGGTCGCCTGTATCTGATACGCCAATTCGTCGGAAGTAAAGAGGGGGTTTGCACCACTATCACTATTAGTTCTTGTCGCGGGAAAGCCAGGGTGATGCTTACGACATGATGGCTCCCAGTCTGTGAGCTGCCCAAACGGCGACGAGATAGTCTGTCCATGCGTCGGAAAGAATGCTGGATATGATACGACGGGAAACGACGTACCGACATGATTCGGACTGAAGATCAATACTTGGGTGGACAATCAGTATTCTTGTCATAAGAGAGACTGCAAGAAACTGACCGACATCATCTTCCTCTAGGCAGAGGAGTCAGCATTCAAGATGATGTACCTAGCAATCGTAGTACACCTACTGATACCAAACCTCAACTTCAACCCGTTTGCTAGACCGAACACTCGTGCACGTATCTGAGTGAGGGTTGGACGATAAAGCGTGACGTTCACGATAAAGTGCAACTGAGGTCTCACCTCTTCGTAACCCAATGTCCGTCCTGTGTGGTCTTCGATGAACCACGGTATGCCATGTTTGCGAATTGGCCTAGAGGGATGCTGGGAATCTAGGATGAACTGTGCGAGCGTCAGGTTATCAGGGATGAATGGAAGTTCTCCTGCGGGAGAGTCGAGTTCCGCCATTTATCAACCACGGAACTGGGAGAAAGAGGGGGCGAGGGCCTGTTCGCAGTTTGTACCCTCATGGGTGTGTGAACACGTTGAAGTTATTTATGTAAATCCGGGGTGGCATGTGTATCGGACTCAGTGGGGTCAAGAAGCTGGATTCCCCTGGATACCCAAGCTACGCAAGTCGGGACCCCCTTGTCACCAAGCACTACAACCGTGACAGAGGCTCCGAGTCCTTTGTGCCCGAGTCACGCTCCCCATCATGAGCAGCAGGATCGAGTCCTTCGACGGACCACTCGACGCGTCGCTCGTTCCACCAACGTACAACATACTCTTTCTCTCTGTCCCCGACATTTTCCATAATCTCTCGGAACAACGCTTCCACGAGTTCCGTGCGCACCGCATCATTGGGCATACCATCAATGATGTCTTTCACGAGCGATAGCGACTGTGGAAGTAGCGTCAGAGGAAGGGAGGGCAAACTCGATATGAGAGCTAAATGCAGCCGGTGTCGTCGGTCAATATCATGCGGCAACTCTTTGCACTTGGCGAGGATCGAGCTGACACACAACCAAGCAAGCGCAGGGTCCCGAGTAAGAGACGCGCTCTTGACAAGGACGGCAAATGCTAGGCATAACTGAGTCACGTTTAATCTCCCATCTGAAGAGTTCTGTGCCACTATGAGATTGATCCTAGTATACGGACAAGGAGGGGCAGTTACCTCAAGGAGGCATTGGAGATAAAACGGAACCATTCTCTCGGTGAACGCAGAGTCTGGGATGAGCGAGTCATCTACGCGCGCAGAAGCAGCTCGCTTTGAGTGAGATGAAAAGATGGCCAAAACAACGCTGTGAGCAGACTCAAATTCTCCCCGGTTTGTATAGTCCGATAGGTGCCTAAAGAGAGGTTATTAACGATCATTGGCAGAATCAAGGGTCCGACTTACGGGGAACAAAACGGTAAAACAATTGTTTGATTCGTGGTGGAGCTTAGAACGGGAATGAGTTGTTCAATCGCACTCAAGGCAAAGGCTTTCTTCGCTCGTTGCACTGGGTGCGCCGGCACAAACCCGCTGGACCATATTTCGTCGCACAATCCTCTGACGAATTGCTCGCTTTCGTCTGCATTATTTGCGAGGACGTCTAGGGCGAGATAGAAGCCTCGCTTGAGCTCCGCAAAGGCACCGTGTCCAGCGCCGCCGAATTTCTCGATCACGAAAGCCAAATGTGAAAAAGTGCGCAGTGTGGTAAGCGCAAGCGTTGCAGACGAGTGGCTGAAAGCTGGTGGGATGTAGACTGACGCAGAGAGGCCCGCTTCCGTAATCATGATCGTGCAAAAGAGCAGGGTCTTGAGGATCGTCCAAATGGACGCGACGAGTGGTCGGGTCTCTGGAGCTACTTGGTAATCAGTAACAGGGACCCAGTTAGTACTAATACATACCTATCGATTGCTCATTCGCCTCAGCTAAGCCGCTATTCAGCCATCCCGCTTCAACTTTCCTTCCAATTGTTTCTAGAGCACGAAAAGTCTCGTGGACCGGGGGAAGGGCAAGTTTGGGGTGATAGTCTACATATAGGGAGATGCATCTGGAACAAAGCTTCGAGAGTGAACCCATGTAAATCATCGCATGACAGGACGCTAATGCATCGATTTCCTCATAGATGGGCGCAGTATGCTAGCAAAGGTGGAGTTAGAACCAATTGGGATCCATTTATCACGTCGGTGTCACCTTGATGGATACTTTGAATTCGGGGTTGGACTCCACATCCGAGGAAAACGTGGATATAAAAGTCCCGTGCGCAAAGGCTTGTGTTATTGCCCGGACGACGAGACTCAGCATTTGCTGATGCAAGTTAGTGAGCCAGCAGACATTCGAGACCTTGATACGCACTTGCAAAGGTAAGGCGACAATTTTCTCTGGGGGAACAGCTAGTAGAGCTGGCGACGAGACGATAAGAGGGAGGGTGAGAGCATCCTCTGCATACATGCTCAGCAGACACCCACTCCAAAAGTGATGATCGCACCTCCAACCTCGGTAATCGGCTTGAACTGCTTGCCCCAGGAATCAGACGAGATGAAGAGGTCGATTACGTCTGCGAACGCGAGGATCAATTCGTCCTCTACGTTGGACTTTACGTCTGGTTGCTTGGCCTTTAACTGTGGGAGAATGTCCTCGAGTCCCAAGAGGAGACCACTGCAGCAAGCGAGCCGCGTGATGGCATGACCGCCTTCGAACCCCTTGAGGAGGGACGTTGACCAGCTCGCCAGCCGCGCATTCTGGCTCTGGACAAACAGGCCACCTGGTTCGTCCTTCAGGAGTCGAAGTTTCGCGTGAACCGCGTGTCGGAAGGCGTTGCTGAGCGCATCGAGCTTTGCGAACGAGAATGGGCGGAATACAGGGCTGCTGACGATGGCTGCAGCGAGGGGCGTCGGCGAGGGCGTGAGCTGGGCAAGGTGGTGTACGATGAGGCCCTGTAGGGATGGCAGGGACGGCGAGGCTGGTCTGTGCAGCTGGGACAAGAGCGCGCTGTAGGACATGGATGTTGACACAACAAGTCAAAATAACAAGTAAACGCGACGCGACCGCGTCTCCTCTCTTTCCCTTCATCCACTATGTCCCCCCCACAACTCTCTGCAGGCATCTGCGCGCGCCTCAACGACGCGACCCCCGAGGAGATCGACGGGCTCGGCTCGGGCTACACCGTGCAGCTCCTTTCCATCAGGAAAGTGACCCAGACAACGAGCACTGCCGCGCCCATTGACAGATACCGCATCATCTTCTCGGATGGTGTTCACTACGTCCAAGCCATGCTCGCGACATCGCTCAACGAGCTGGTCAATCGCGGTGACATTGTCAAGAACACTATCGTGGTTATTAATAATCTCACGTGCAACTACTTGCAAGGGAAGAGGTCGGGACTTCTTTATTAGGCTCCGATATTGCCGCTCATGCTCCTTGTCCAGGCTCATTATCATCCTTGATCTTCAAGTCGTCTCCAGGGAAGAAGAAAAGATCGGTAATCCTCTCGCGGTCCCATCTTCTGGCCCTCCTGCCAGCGACCCTACCGAGACTCCTGACGTCCCGATGAGCGCACCTCCCCAGCCCCCGGTTTCCTCCAGCCGGCCTACCACAGCTCGCTCTGCTGCCAGTACTACGCAGGGTAGATCCACATACCCGATCGAAGGTCTCAGCCCCTATCAGAACAATTGGACCATCAAGGCTCGCGTCACCCAGAAAGGCGACATTAGGACGTGGTCCAATCAACGTGGTGAAGGGAAACTCTTTAATGTGAATCTGATGGATGAGACAGGCGAAATCCGTGCAACCGCCTTCAATGCAGCTGCGGACGAGCTTTTCGACAAGTTGGAGGAGGGCAAGGTCTATTATATATCCAAGGGTCGAGTCAATCTCGTAAAAAAGAAGTTCTCCACCGTGCAGAATGACTACGAGATACAATTCGAAAGGCACACAGAGATCGAAGAGGTTAGTCGTTCAAGCAGTAGAGGGCCTTAATTTAGCTAACTGATGCCAGTGCGTCGACACAACCGACCTACCAACCATCAAATACAATTTTGTTTCCCTGGTCGAGCTGGAAAACCTTCAGAAAGATGCAATTTGTGGTACGTTCCCCCGGTGGTAGGATGGCTCAGGTCACTGAACAACAGTAGACGTCATCGGTATCGCTAAAGAAGTTGGACCCCTCGCAGAAATCATCACCAAAGCAACGAGCAAATCAGTAAGTGCCACTCATTGAGTAAATATTGCCTCTCACTTCTTTGTCAGGTCGCGAAACGTGATCTTACCCTGGTCGACAAGTCACTTTACTCCGTCAGGATGACGATCTGGGGGAGACAAGCGGAAACATTCACGGCCGACGATTTGCCCGTCATTGCATTCAAAGGTGTCAAGGTTGGAGACTTCGGAGGTATGCTTGCAATTCCATCCGCTGCCCCCGCTACATCCCAAGCCCAGGACGCAACCTGTCAATGGTGTCTTCCAGCTATATGATGATTTCACCTGACATCGAAGAGGCTCATTTGCTCCGCGGTTGGTTCGACGGTATTGGAACCGATAAATCTTTCCAGTCGCATTCGAACGCAATGTCAGCTGGCGGTTCATCGTCCAGCGGCTTTAACCGCAATGAAATGCGTCACATCAGCGATGTCAAGGAATCACAACTCGGCATGTCGGACAGAGTAGATTTCTTTTCTGTCCGTGCTACCCTGATGCACGTCAAAAGCGAAAACATTGCATATCCTGCGTGTCCCACGCCGAACTGCAACAAGAAGGTGACCGACATTGGCGGCGGTTGGCGGTGTGAAAAATGTGAAAAGACGTACGAGCGTCCAGAATACCGGTGTGTACTCTACTACTGCGATATATGCTAGGATTGTGACCCGTGTGGACCAGGTATATCATGTCGATGGCGGTAGCGGATTGGTCCGGTCAATTATGGTTGCAGGGCTTCAATGATGCTGGCCTTGCGGTGTTTGAGAAATCTGCGGACGAGATTATGGAGATCAAGGTGGGTGCCGAGCAATTGTGTGCGTAGTCGGTCGCTGAACTCGTCAAGGAGCGGGACGAATCAGAATACAATACTCTTATGGCGCAGTCGGCTGGAAAGACATTTAACTTCAGCTGCCGTGCCAAACAAGATACATACAACGTGAGTGGACACATCGTTGACTTCAATGTACCGTTCATATTTTGGACCCGGACAGGAGCAAACACGTGTGAGATACGGCATTTCAAGGATCATCCCTACGGACTACTATGAAGAGGCTAAGTACCTTCGTGACCTCCTCAAGGAGTCAACCTGGGCGCAGTGAGTCTCGGATGCAAAAGCGTTGGTGTATGCAGCCATCATGGTCTGCATCCCGTACATGGCTGTATGGTACTTTAAAGCTTGATTAAGACCGGTGGCGCTGAAGTTGCGTTGTATACTTACTCTCTTGATACAAATACACCTGATTCTGAAGGGCCCAGCAACACAATCAGATTGCAACATCATCTATTGTCGGATCCCCATTGAGCGAATGCCCATAAGAGCCGAGGGTGACATGTGACAGCGTCGACTGGAACGCAAGAAGACAACGAGGATTAGCAGTGGTTCATCGGATCCGCAGCTGCGATGCGAGGGAGCGCACGAAGCCCTGTTAGCAAACAGCCGAACAAAGGCCAGAAAAATATGACAAGTCTCCCGCCTTTTCACTGTTCCGAGGGTTAAACTGGCTTTGTTAACCGTGGAGCCACTCAAGAGTAATAAAGTTCACCCGTGTACTTATCAGTTTAGTGTCGCAAAATGGCGAAAGGGCGGTGTTAGAACGAAGCGCCCACTAGTAGGACTGACGAAGCGAGAACAATTGCTGATTAAAAAATCTCGTTCCTCGCATCTGTCGAGTTGTCTTGTAACGTAATGCTTTCAAGGCAGTTTTCTGAGCGCGGGCCTTGGCGCAGGCAGGCTGGTAAGCAGGGAGTTACCTCACAATTTCCATATTGAACCGTTCC
>JBBPOD010000492.1:0-18041 GCA_038091255.1 Tylopilus intermedius | reverse complement strand
AGATAGAGATCGCAGCCAACGAAGCGTTCGATACCTACAGGGAACTGTACGCGTGTCCCACCTGCTGCGTCCATCACGCTTCTCGCACCGATCTGACCACCTTCGCACAGATATTACGAAGGGGGCGTGTCTTCGGTTTACCTCTGGGAACTCGAGGATGGTGGATTCGCTGGCGTCGTGCTTCTAAAAAAAGGTGGGTGTCTGATGGTTGCTTCCAGACCCTGTTCGCTTCCGCAGCCTATCACTACGGAAGATCATGGATCAGTCATGCGGATGCTGACTAGCGCCGTCTGTCCAGTGCTGGACCCTTCCAATGTGGACGAGCCATCCGGAGCATGGGACTCTATACACGTCTTCGAAGCGGCAGAACGCGGCAGACAAGCACACTACAAGCTGACGTCCACAGTGATGCTCCACCTCGTCGCGCGGCAGCGCACCGGAGATGCTGAAACACAGGCCGTTGCTACTCAGGAAAAGAAAGTTTCTGATCACAGCTCAAAGTCGTCCGGAGAAGTCAGCTTGAGCGGAAGCATGACTCGACAGGTGATTTACAAAAGACCTCTCGTGCTTCCAAGCCCGCTTTCTGATCCTTCGCGCGTCTTTCATGATCTAGACAGAACAAGACTGGCCTCTACAGGATTCTTCGTCGCATATCACTAATACAGGCAGGATGATCGAAGAGATGGAGATCAAAATGCGCAACCTTCTCCAAGAGGTCCGCCGTTTTTGCTGGTAATAGAATGATACATGGCTGATGGGATCGCCCTAGGTGTATTTTGGGAAGACGCGAGACATTGTATATGATCTCCGTAGCGTGGAGGATCTAGACAAGGCAAGAAAGCAAAGAGAACTGCAGAAAGAACTTGTTGGATTTATCAAGCGGTGAACCCGATACCTCCCGACGGCATGTAAATCACCGCGGTAGAAGTTGGATCGTACATATCCGAACGAGTGGTGATGTATGAAAAGGGGCTACATCAACGACCCGCTAGCTGGGCATCGGCAATAGGATTGGCGTGGATTGTTACCTATGAATCTGATTGAGGCACCACTGTCATACTTGTAGGGCATGACCTACGTGGGTGAGCTTGACTTCGGCGAGGGGTCTGTTTTTATTGTTGACAGGGACACGCTCCATCAAATCCAAGGTGGAGTCGGCACCGTCGATGACCTTGCCCAGGATCGTGTATTTGCCGTCAAGGTGAGGCTGCTTCGCGTACGTGATGAAGAACTGGGATTTGTTGGTATCGGGCCCAGAGTTCGCCATAGCAACCATACCACGATTGTTGAACTTTGGGGCGATATTGAAGATAACCAGTAAAACAGGAGATGAAAGCTCCACACCTTGAGTGTCGATCGTATCTCATCCGCGAAGGGTTTCCCCCACATGCTCTGACCACCTTTGCCTGAGCCCGACGGATCACCAGTTTGGATCATAAATCCTTTTATATTCCGATGGAATATGCAATCGTTGTAATAGCCCGAGGCGCACAGGGCGAGGAAGTTCTATGGGGAATAAATATATGAATATGAAATGGAGATATCCGGTCTGAATCATGCACCTCCGCCGTTTTTGGTACAGCCTCGCAGAATACCTCGATCTGAAAGTACATTGTAGCCAGTTTTGAAATAAGTTTTGGTGGAGCGTACCTTGAGTTCTCCATGGGAGGTGTGGAGCGTTACAGACTTGGGTGAAACTATGAGTAATATTGACATGATGGCGGATTTGAGCAAACCTACCATGATGTGACGTGTGACATGTGTGACGATCCCATAGCGACTTATTCGGAATAGCTGATCGAGCTGCCAAGCCCGGGAGAACTTGCACCGGGGAGATACTCCCGCGTGCACTTTCATTCTTGACCTCGAACCACCACCATGATTCGAACACCCTCCATTCGCAGCCAGGACGATCCCCTCTCCATCGCAATCCGTCCCCCTCTCACAGAGTCAGATACTGACCGCCAACTCCGTCTCCAACAGGAGGCCGAGGCTCGTCGCATATCTGAACAAATCGATGAGGAGCTCAGAATCGAACGCGAGAAGTTGAAAAGGTCCAAGAGTGACGTCAAGGTACTTTTTATCGCGCCTGATGATCCCCTCGCAACTGATGCTACTTCGTGCCCAAAGTTACTCCTCTTGGGCCAGGCAGAGTCAGGCAAGTCGACACTGCAAAAGCAATTCCAGCTCATGTACAGCCCCGCATCGCTGGAGAGCGAGCGCATGTCCTGGCGGACTGTCGTGTATTTCAATGTCATACGCTCTCTCAAGAAAATCCTAGTCACCCTCGATGCCTGGGACGGTGACATAGATGACGATTCCGACTCGCAAAGCACTATAGAACGCCAAGAACTTAGTCAGGACGAGCACCTTTTAGTCGGGCCATCCCGCACCAGCTTCGGGGGTTTGCCCGTTGGTCCGCTCTCCTCGGCTACGCAACTTCCAAGTCCCACGGAGGCAGGCCCTACGAAATCGTCCTCCATCTCAGAATTGCGCCACCGCCTTCTTCCCCTAGTAAATACCGAGCCCCAACTGACGGATCGACTCAGCGGTGGCGTATCCGTGTCAGGGTCTGGCAAGGGAGAAGTTTATGTCCGCACCGGCTGGCAGTTTCATGCAGGCCACAAGCTCATCGGAAGGCGGTCAAAACGGCTTGAGACAGAACACACGCAATTGCAAGTCGAGCGTCCCGGTACGGCTATGTCGATCGAAGCCAATGCGGACGCTCTCATCGAACACGTCGCTACAATGTTGGAACAGACTTGCGATGACATAAAATCCCTTTGGGAACATCCAATTGTTCGTGCTTTGATTTCTAAGAGGAAGTTGAAGCTCGACGAGTGGTCGGAATTGTAAGTAGGTGCATATATGCGCACATTTTCTAACAAATTTTCAGCTTTTTGAATAATATTGCACGCATCTCCGCTCGAGACTACATACCATCGACTGGTAGGCTCTGGTGGTCCTTCTCCATGCCACTGTTAGCTGATATCAGTAGACGACATCCTGCATGCCCGCATCCAGACGATGGGTGTCGCAGAACATATCTTCGACGTGGACATCCACGGAAAAAGTGTGTCGTGGCATCTTTTTGATGTTGGTGGCGCTAGAGGGCAGCGGCATTCGTGGGTGCCGTACTTCGACGACGCGAATGCCATCATTTTTGTTAGTCCGATCAGCGCCTTTGATCAGGTATGTTTATTTACGTTGATGAGCGTGTGCCTGGCTTCATTTTCCTACAGTATCTCGAAGAAGACCCTCGCACAAACCGGATCGATGATTCTCTTCAGCTGTTTACCCAAATATGTTCCAATCAGTTACTCAAAAAAGTCCACCTGGTCCTGTTCCTCAGTATGTCTCAGCGTACGTGTTTCATGGATGAGAACTGAGTGGATCTGCGGTTGTCAGATAAGACAGATATTCTGAAGAAAAAGCTTGAGCAGGGCTTATTGGTCTCCAAATAGTAGGTGCCGTTCACATGCTTGATTCGTCGCTTATGTGGAGTAAGCATCCTTTCGTATGCCGACCGTCCCAATGAGTACGAATCGGTAGTACAATATTTCCGGGCACACTTTCTTCAAGTCCATAGGAGGAATAACGAAAACAGACGAGTCCTGTATACCCACTTGACAAACGTTACGGTTGGTGTCCTTGTCCTGAACTCATTGCATTCTACTGAAATGTCTTGACCACGTCACAGGACACAAAAGCTACGCAGAGCATTATCGGTAACGGTAAGTGTATAACTCACCAACACCATTTTGCCTCTCACTGAAGAAATAATCCAGTGCGGGACTCCATCTTCCGTGGTTACTTGCAGTCGGCTGCTTTGGTCTGATCCCTCCGTTGCTTTGGGGTCTCAGCATATTCTCTTGTGTTCATAACATATCCCCAGAAGACTGCATTCTCACCCTGCGCACGTACATTACACATGTCTCTCTTGTATTGTTTTCTTTTTGTGGCCCCCGAGTGTTGTTTGTTGGCCCAATTGCTCGAATTTCCTTATTCGCTCCCACACCTCTTCGATAAAACGGGTTGTTACGTCGCTGTAGTTGCTTAGTGCTCTCAGATACCTGCGTGCTCGTCCCAACTGTATTGGGCCGCCTCCGTCCAAGTGCCCCCTAGACATTCCTCCAGCTATCATTAGCTTCGATCCTTGTTTCTTGATCAATCTATCCTGGTCATGGAAAGTAGCCGCGAGCCCCTTAGAGTCACTTTCTTTCCTCCATTGCATCACCAACGCAGAATATGGATATTAGATATCCTCCGTCGTGAGCGACTCACCCAAGTTTGTGCGATAATAATCGTCCACGGAGACTAGGACTCATACAAAACATACAGATCGTAGATATTGGATGTGGCGGAGGCGCCCTCCTCGCGACACTCTGCCAACCCGCTCCTTGGACAGAACCCACTCATTTTCAAGACGATGATCACGAACTCTCCACCCTGTTTGACAACTTGAGCGTCGGCTTGAATGACTACGACACCCCTGATCTACATGCGACACGCATCGCCGGACTCGACATCTCGACCTCCGAACTAGAGATCGCCGCTCAGAACACTTCCCCCGCGAGCGCCAATCCCCTGTACACACGCTGGGAGCCCTTGGATGTCGAATTGTGGCAGGGCAGTGTCGACGCAATCAATCCCGCCTTCGTCAACGTGCCGTGCATCGTGGCAAGCGAGCTGTAAGTGTTTCATCGCCATCGTCACCCCCACTGATGCACATGCGTGTGGTTCAGGATTGAACATTTGATGGACGATGTCCTCGTCCAAGTCGCCCCTATCGTGCTGGGTGTGTACCAGCCACGGATGTTCCTCATCACCACGCCGTCGTACACGTTCAATCCGAGATGGTCCCCACCGGGAACCGCGGATCCACAAGGGTACCTCGATCCGACTGGACGCACCGACCGGACATTCCGGCATCTGGACCACAAGTTCGAATGGACCGTGGACGAGTTCGTCCAATGGTGCCAGAGTGTTGCGCAGCAGTGGGGATACGCGGTAGAGACCACGACCATAGGGGTACCCAAGGAGCAAGATCCTTGGGGACGGGAGGGGTCCTTGGGCGGCGCCACCCAGGTCGCGTCGTTTAGGCGACTGGACGACCGTTTCTCCAAGGCCGCGAGGGAACGTGGAGCGCAGGACATTCGTAGCGCGATTAGAGAACCGCACACGTTAGTGACGCGGCACCACTACGAAGCGCACCCACGCGCAGGACACCCCTCGGACTTTGGAGACATCGAGGAAGCAATGGTCATCAAGTTTCGGAAATGGGGCAATGGGATCCTCGGGGTTCAAGAACTCTGGTTCACGGATGATCTGTCCATCTTGTGTGGTGGATCCATAGACGTGATGCTCAATGCCGCGGAGCGGAGCACCAAGCTAGAATTACACAGGGTTGCTGGCCAGCAACGAGGAAACTGGAAGATTCAGCTCGTCTCAGGGCTTACCGAACAAGTTCCTGAGGAAATCACGCCAATGGAGACCGAAAATGTCATATGCGATGATGATGACTATGGTGGAGGGGATACCTCGTTCGGCTCTGGCGTACACATGGGTATGACCCTTGACGGTACTCCATGGCGCCCCGAACACGATGGCTTGACTCAAGCTGGAGAGTGGGCCATGAATTGGGACGGAACTAGAACAGGCACAGCCGGCTCAGAGTGGGGAAGGGAGCCATAGACTTGGAGAGAAACAGATCCAGATTAATATCTAACACGTGTACATCTAACAGAACTAGATGCTTGTCAGAACATGTCAGGAAGGGCAAGTATCGAACTGACTGGTTATGAGCGAGCTCGTCAGATCTGGTGAGCCGATTTAAGGGGTACTGTGGACAGCTCGGTGGTAAGAGAGGGACAAAAGCAACGCGGGACACTTTGTACTGACCAATGAGAGGATGCAACTGTGCCATGTAGGTGATCATCCACATAAGATAGCAAGACGAGAGTGTGAGCAGAATGGCGGTGCGAATAGTTCTACAATAGACGGTATTTCAGTGACTGCATGTTCAGCCGCTTCAGCACCACTTACGTTTGCTGTGCGCCCTTCGGGACGAACACGTAGCCACAGAACATGAGCCCCAGGACGACGACGAGAAGAAAGACGACGGGGAACATCGAAGCCATGTTGCTGCGAGGTTTGTTCGGGTTCAAAGACACATCCGTAGAGGTGACGGGCAGCAACAACAAAGCCAAACAGGAGTTGTGATATCACACCAGCAGCCAGGTCGATTGTCCAACATCATCAATAGTCTATTATGCGTAATAAGATAGGTGAATGTCTATATATCAAAAGCCCGACGCCTATAGCAAACATTACGCGGTTTTTTGGGCATCGTGATCATGGTCTAATCGTGAGGCGTTGAGTGAGGAGCAATAATGGCCAGGACCATACACATACATGGTAGTTGTGCTCTGGCATGGGCTGGTCCAGCCTGACCTCCACCTGGCGCAACATCGTTGCGAGAATAGTCCCAAGCTGCAAGTATGCAAACTGTGCACGAGACCAGCTGAACCAACATTCGGAGGCAATGGACAATGATCGTGACTTACCTGCTCGCCAATGCACCGGTGTCGGCCAGCACCAAACGGTTGATAAGGACTCTCTGTACCCTTGCTCACAGCACCGAATCCATAATCAATCTTCTCGCCATTTTCGTCTGTATAGGATTTGAAGGCCTGGGCAGCCACGCCTTCGGGGTCGCTCCACCGGGTTGGGTCCCATGCACTGGGGTTGGGCCATATCTCCGGATCGACCTGACTGACACTTGGAGAAGCAAGAACATAGTGACCACGGGGTACAACATAGGAGCCGTCTTTCGAGGGTGCAGCAAGGGTGGTGGGTATGGGAACATCAGAGCGGACAAAACGCATGATACTGTGAATCGGTGGGTGGAGGCGAAGCGTCTCCCGAACGACCGAGTCCATGACGGGGAGTTCACGAAGTTCCTCGTAGGTCATGCTCCTGAATGTACCATCCGGGTTACCAAAGTGTTTTACTTGCTCTTGGTAGAATGCCTCCCTAAGAGAAAGAATCAATAACAATCATCGAAACAGTGGTGTACTCACTGTATTTCTTGATTGTCAGCGAGGTGAAGGAGAGCCCAAGAACCGGTGGCTGAACTAGTGTGTTGACCAGCCATGAGGAGCGCAATCAAGATGTGGGCGATCTCATGGTCCGGGAGTGGTCTACCAGTACGGTACTTTTGAGCAATGAGTGCGGAAATCATGTCCTGTGCGTCGTCCTGTGACAAATGAGTACAATGTCGAACACGTGGAAGTTTGCACTCACAACACCAGACTCCCTGCGTTTCCGAATGATGTCGACATAGAATGCACTCATTTTCTTGTGAGCCTCGTCACGCTTGCGGTAACTCTCCAGCGGAAGGTCGGGGAAGAGGAAGTTCAAGGGGGTGAATCCACCATCCAACGCGTCGAACAATTCCGAGAACGACTTGTCCAAGCTCTGGCGAACCTCACTACCTTGAAGCGTCCGCGAGGCAGTCAAAATCGTGATTTGAGCCATAATGTTTGTCGCATCGAAACGTCCCCATTCATTGATATCGTTCATATGGAAGATCATGAACCCAGGGTCCGTCCTCATGAAAGTGTCGACCTCGTCTTCAACCATGCCAACGTAGGCGCGGAAGTTTTCAACCGAGAGACCAACTTTAACGAACTTCTTCTGCTCCATGAACAGCTCGTTGGGGACATCGTAGACCACATCCTTGCCGAAAACGGGTGTCGTGAGATGCTAAAAAAAGTCAACAACCTGATGAACAACCACAGGTTTTGTCTCACCTTGTAAGCATCCTCTGCAGAGAAAGCCATGGATTTGCCGCCGAGAACGAAATTGTTGCCTTTGGGACCGAGTGCAACGGTAACCTTACGACCCAACAAGATAAACGTGAAGACGTTCCCATACTGCGACGGCGGCACGTTTAAGAAAAACCTGGCACGAGACCGTATCGCAACACACCTTTTCTTTACATTTGGCGAAAAAGCCCAACGGGTCGTTGCCGTACTCAATTGCAGAGCCAAAGATGGGTATAATGTGGAAGACCTCCGGAGGCAGCGAAGAGTCGCGAGGAAGGATCTGTAGACGTGTCAGTTGGATTTCCCATGTGCCTTGAGTACATACTAGCTGCCTAATAACGTTCAGGATGATCGCAATGAGTGGTGAGTAGACGACCAGGAGGAGTATAGCGCGTCCCGGCGAGTTCAGGATATAATTCTGGGTAGAGTCCAGCACGGTAGCGACGTAGCCCGCAGCGGGCAACGTGCTGTTGACCGCCATTGAGAATGAAGCACCAAGAAAAGAACGATGGGAGGGACAGAGAAAGAAATGCCTGGTAAGTTTCCAACTTTTAATGTCTGCCTTCACGCGCTATATTGCTTAGTCATCCGCGAATTAGGAAATCAGGCCATCTAGAGATTGTCAGGCCACTTTGCCAAATGGTACGATCAAGCAGGAATTAAATGAGTTGCGATTACTATATGTGCTCTACGAGTTCTAACTATCTCTCAGTGATAAATGGAGACGTGGTTGGGGACCTAGTTCAACAGCCTTTACTCGAACATTGACATCGTCACCCACTCTCAACGTCTCGCTCGGCGGCGCAGGCAATGTTCCAAGCAACCCAAGCGTTGGTAGGTGACAGACGAACGAGTTGGCCGTGCCAGTCCCATCGAGGCGCGCGCCAGACACGGTGGCCTTTAAGAATCGCAAGGGATCGTGGCGACCCGGTGTCGGATGGGGGTCTTCTATAAACCGTTTGATATACAAGTGAGACCAGAAGTCGATGTGCTGCCTCTCCGTCCGCTTGTATTCTTTCTCCTTTTTCTTAATCTCCGGCGCGTACTCCTCCAGCCACGCAGAGGAGAACAGCGGCGTACTTGTCCCGGGATTTAGCAATGCGTGCTTGATTTGCCAATGCGCAACGAGATCGCTGTAACGTCGCAGCGGCGACGTGACACGGATATAACCTTCGCCATCCGGAATGCCCATGCTCCAATGCATCGCGGGTTCCAATGTATGTTCGACCGGGGGTATATACAATTTGGACTTCTGCACCGCATAGAAATCCACATGGCCATCCGGATCGCGCGTTCCCAACAGCTGCTGGACAGCCCTGGGATCTCCCAGACAGATGGGCGGCTTGGATGATCTTCTCAGCATTGGAACTCCGCGTTCAAGGGACCAACGAGAAGCCACGCGGCACGCAGCTTTCATACATTCCGAGATGATCATGCGTGAGCCAAAGCTTTGCATTTGCTGTCCTACGACTTCATAGGCCAAGGTTGGGAAACCGCGAAAGCGATAGGGATCTGAACAATCCATAGGGGCGCCGATTAGAGGTTTGGGGGTGATGGTAATCTTGGCTTTAGACAGAGATGTGTAGAAATAATTGCTGGAAGCCAAATTGCGTTGCCTGTGCCGCGAAATAGTCTCGGTGATGAGACGTAAGTTGTTGATGTGGTCCGCGCTCAGGTTCGTGATGGGGAAAGCGAGAGAGTGGGCGCGAAGGTCAAAGGGACGGAAAGCTTCGTAGCCCCTGGCTGAGCCAAGGAGATGATCTACGCTGTCATAATCCACCGTAACGACGTTGCGAACCAGTCCTGCCTGGACCTTGTAATCCACCATGTCGCCCGAGGCGTCAAGTTTGAAACTAAATGTAACCACCCGTTCCGGGTGCCCAGAGCCTGAGTCTGCACCCAGACTCATTTTTGACAGCGTCAAGGACTTGGGGAGCATGGGCCACGTCCTGTGCAAGAAATATGCTGTGAACCCCATTTTGCGTGCTGCTTGAGCGAAAACGTGCATGGGAGGTATAATGGCGGTAGGATCTGCAACATGAACGTGTATCCAGGCTGAACCAGGCTCGGAAGGAACGGGCTCAATCGACAACCCATCATCTAGTTCTTCAGCACCAACATCGTCGACGACATAAACAGGCAGATTGCCAAAGTCGTGCCGCAGATGCTCGACCGGATCGCGAAGATACAGGTCTTCAGGACCGAGAGGAGTGGCGTGCTGCGAGTTGGCCAGATTCTTTTGAACTATCCGATCCTCAGCAATGACCTTTGCTGACTTCTCCTCTGGAGTAAGATCCAAGTCAAGTTCCGACCACCTCGTTACCAAGTCGTCCCATGGTGCCAAGTGACCCAAATCAACCAAGACTTGATGAAGAACCGCGGCGTCGATTATCTCCGCAACTTCCAGCTTCTTGAGGATGGTCGTCACGACGAGGGAATACGGGTCAGCACGGATGTGGCGGCGACGGTGGAGAGAATGGTGTAGGACGTCGATGATCAACCGATCTTCTTGCGTATACCGAATATCCGTATTCACTTCTTGGGCTGGGGGCTCGTTCCAGGACTCTATAGCGCAATTTCTGTTGGTAGCCATGATCGAACGGGCTTTGGATACGAATGAATCGATGGCAGGGCTTGACCGGTGAACCAGGTCTCTAACGGCAACAAGTTTCTCCACGTGGGATTGCGGACGGACGGCCCAGACCTGGGCCGTCCGGTGTGAGGTGGAGTGTGGGACGAACTCGACAGTCTGATTCATGAGGTAACGATGTGTTGCCAGCAAGGTGTAATGGTCCATGTTTTTGGGGTCGAATATGAGCTTGGCAGCTTGCGGTAATGTGACGGTCGACCATTCTTCGGAATTTGGTGATCTAACGAGGGGGTAGAGAGCGATATTCCGGCTGCCGATGACACAATACGACTGGGCGACTCGACGCTCGACCTCCCGAAGCCGCCTGAGAATCTCCACACGGGCGCTGATCGCTGTCCTGCTAGTGGGCGACGGAGTGATACCAGCTCTTTGCGCGAGATCACGAGGAATCATTTGCGGGATTTCGAAGAAGACATCGGAGACATAGTGAGTGAGTACATCTCCGGAGAGGGACAGAGAGAGGACATAATTGCGGTTGTCAACCAAGGCATTCCCAAGGACGATTCCCGACGCAGAGGTTAAACCCCTAGGGTACAGTGAGCGACATACGAGAACGGAATTGCATTCATGACATACCTGCGAATGTCGACATACGCGCCCGGGGTCGGAATATCACTTGCCCTAGACTCGTCCGACTCGTCCAGCTCTACAGCGGAGTTTACTTGTGCTTCCTGCCATGCAGCTAGCTCCTTAGTGGGTGGTCTGCGCTGACTCCCAGAAATTTGGACGTCTTTCTCAAGGCGCTTTTCTTCGCCTCTCAACGACTTTTTGTGTTTCCAGCCCGACGTAGGTTGTATTTGAGACCTTGAAGCCGCATTGAGGAGCTGCTCCGTGATTTTCGCGATGCGCTTCGTTTCGTCCGACAGATGGGTAGGCGCAGGACCTTGAGAAGCAACACCACCCAACTTTTGTGGCGGCGATGAGATGGACCTGGTTCTTTGGCGGATGCATTTTTCGAGAATACGGCTCGGTTTGAAATCTGCGAGTCTGGAGTACATGAAAACGCGAGTCCGTTGGTGGCGATGCACTCTGATCAAGGTTTGTCCCTGACCATCTCCGAGTCAGCTCAATCCAATGTTCAAACGAATAGAAAGAAAACGAAAAAGACGGGAAGAAGAAGAAGAATTGGGTTTGGATGAAGACACGAAGGATATAATGGGCCTGAATGAGACGGACTCTGACGAATCCGACTCGAGCTCGGGATCGACTCAATCAGAGCAAGAGAGTGATCCACTGGCAGGCAGGAATGACGACGAAAATGCATTATCCGAGGAAGAGGGCATCTCCGTGAACCCTCCGATCTCGGTAGAAGAGGCTCTGAAAGATCCAATTTACGCCATTTCTTTGGACCCCACAGTTTATGGGTGCGTACTATGCAAGGGAAAGCTCATAAAAAACGCAGGAGCGACTATTGCACACAAGAACTCCAAGGTATGTATCTCTACGTCACTCTTCTGACGAGTGAGCTCAGTCTTGATCCACACAGGTGCACAAACGACGGTTCGAGCACTTCAAACTCCTCTCTGCTAACGCAGATCCAGGCAACAATGCTTGGGAAGTCGTCGGAGCGACCCAAGCTACGTCTAGTGTGCAGGCTTCGGGATCGGAGGAAACGTCAAAACGAGTCTTAAAGCGGGTAAGCGTTCCATTCTTCGGGAATCTGAGATGATGCTGACATAGTACCCTCTCGCAGCAAGCCAGACAGGCAACCGTACGCGAGAAGAGGAAACGTCATAAAGAACTCAAGGCGAAAGCGATAGCCAAGAAAGCACTGAAAAAGCAGTTAGCGAATGGGAAGACAGGCACTGGTGCATCATCCGAAGACGACAGGTTGCGGGATTCCCCAGAGTCGCTAAGAAAAGCTCGGAAGAAACAAAAGTTGGAAAGTAAAACCACCATGGGCGAGACTCTGGACACGACAGCGAAATCACCTACGCGAACCAAGAATTCGAGCGACAGTAAAAAGTCCAGGATCAAAGGTGCAAAGGGAGCCAACCGGTCATCATAACCCAGTCTATGAGGGCATATAGATTGTAGAGATAACTCTTATAAAATCTACGACTATACGAGTCCTCGAAGATGAAAGGGTTGGGCTACATCAAAGATTCCAACACCCTGTCAGTCGACTGGATGACCTGCAATCCACTTAGTTCAAGCCAAGTTGTTAAGGTTGGCGATGTAGCACGTACTTGATGGATATCCGGCCGTTCGCTTGGGTTCGCCTTCAACATGGCGTCAATAAGGTCCTTCAAACCTTGGGAATAGGCCGAACTCGGTTGCTTGTATTGCGCGTTCAGGACGGCCATAGCAATAGACCCACCCTGCTCTGTGGTTTGAGTGTTCTCAAACGGTGAATGTGAATACGCCATTGCGAATAGTGTGCAACCAAGTGACTGGTGATGTGAGCGCACCACGGAGAAGGTAAAGCAGGGGATCTTACCCAAATATCGACTTTTTCATCCAATGTCACACCTGTCTTGACATCGAAAAGCTCTGGTGCCCTGTAAGCCATTGTACTTCGTTCAGCCGCAATGTCCTGTAGCGGTATCAATCAGATATCGCATTATAATTGACTGGTTACTTTACCTGCTGCAGCAACGCTTGCGACCTGGTCTCCACGCGAATTCTGGCTTTCATTGCACTACCAAAGTCCATGAGTATCGGCGTCATGCCATCGTCTGCAATCATAACGTTCCTGTTCACCAAATCCGTCAGTCAAAGAGTAGCCATAGCTACTGCAAGACTCACCCGGGTTTGACATCTCTGTGAGCATACGGTACATGGTCATCCCTGCCAGACTCCGAGTTCCCATTTTGATCAGGTATTTTCGAGACCTCTTCGTCGTCGTCGAATACGTTGTCCTCCGCCTCTACGCGTCGTCTTCTTACGAGGGGCACGTTAACAGATGCGTCACCGTTGGTTTCAGCGTGTGATAGTAATTCATCACCCTCTTCATCGTCAGAGTGATGATCGTTCGGTTGGTGTGTGTGTGAGGTAGATGGTACAGAGGACTGGGAAGGCGCTGGATGTGGTTGTGATTGGGAACCAGACGGTGTGTGGTAGTCATGCAAAGCACGAACAGCTTCACAAGTACCCTTGAATATGCGAACCATATCTTTTTCTGAAAAGTGTTTGCCGTTTACGATGTTAGCGTTGATAGCGTCTTGGACGTTTCCACGCTTGACTGTGCATTAGAAGAATAAGATATATTTCGGCGAGGACGAACCTGGTACAGGGGTAGAAAAAGGTATACGATTTGACCTTCGCCTTCGGGATCCTGAACAACTGCAGAATCCTAGGATGTTGTTCAGACCGCGCAACATTGGTCGTGGAAAGAAGCACACCAGTATGCGTATAATGTTTGGATGCCTGACATTACATTACCATTGAAAGTGACGGACGAAGGGTCGAATGCTCACTCACTTGAACCGCCGATATGCCTCAACTTCCTGCATTGCTTCCTTTACTCCCTCTGAGCCAGTAGGACATCTTATTTTCTTGAGCGCAAATAGTCTCTGACCAGGAGAACGTAAGGCAAGGATAGACACCCTAAAACAAGCACTCACCCCACTAGTTTCATCCTGCGCGAGATAAACGAAGGAGAATCCGCCTTCACCGAGAACTTTGATGATATCGACTATCCGATGTACACAACAAATCAGGACACGCTGTCAACAAGGTGACCATGATGGTATACCGACATGTTCGACCATTAATTTTAATCTTGGCAGACTGCTGACAGAGACACGACGAGAGTGCCCATATTGCGTCTTTGGCCTGGTCCTTCAAGGTGTCGAAAGCGCTGGCAAAGTAAGATAGAGCCATGTTTTGGGTCGCGTCTTTTTGGTGCTCTACGTGGTGATAGCGACGTGTCGGGGACAGCGTTGCGGGAACTGCGGCTGGCTGCACAGCCACTGAAACAGCCCATCATTGACAGGGGGCTGTTCCGGTCCCCCCAAGTTAACCCGGTCAATGGGCCCGTCCCCCACGATGGCCAGGGCCCTCGGAGTCCCAAGCAAAACGTCCTCGTGGTACACGTTGTAGAGCCAAACATCTTCAAGCAGCAAGTCTAAGATAGGATGTGGGCTGATTCCATGCCAGATTCAACTGATATGGATCTGCCTCGTGCATAGCTAGCAACCAACACCCACTCCCCTCCATTCTCGTACAGCAAAAAAGTTTTTGCTTCACATCCGCCTCCCATCTACGTCGAACCTACCTACAAATAAAGCGTTCGTTTACTTCCTGGTCACAGCGATCAGAATGGCGGAGGTGAGTCCGTGATCTTCGTCACTTTGTGGATATTATCGACGAGATACCTGCCGCAGACAGAAATTGATGTCGTCTTCGTTGGCCAGACTGGCGTTGGCAAAAGCTCTCTGATCAACATGGTTAAGGACACCCCAGACGGGTCAAACGGAGCAGCCGAGGTGTCGAATGATACACGACCGTGCACCGTCCACACTACTTCTCATCTAGTAACGCTGGAGGGTGACTTACGATGTCGACTTTGGGACACCCGTGGCCTTGATGAAGCAGTGGGAAACAGTGATCGATCGTTCATATTCAGGGTGTTGGACAAGATTCGCGATCGACAATCCAGCCAAGCACGCGAGCTGAAAGAGACTCTGCAAAACCGGACTAAACAGGGCATTCCAATTCTCGTGTGGTGTATCGACGCCGCGAAGATCGAGCTTCCTGTCCACTGGCAACAATTTTCCAAGGTGTATGTGGAGTATTGCGACAGAAGGGCCATTCCCGCGGTGGCGGTTACTCGGGGGCCGCCAAAGGAGCCTGATCGGGGGACTAAGCATAGCAAGTGTGCTGAACAGCTCAGTGGGTTGGGTCTAGGAGTGGAAGTTCCCTTTAGAATGGTGAGGAGATATCGAAATACGTCTTCCGTCGAGTACGAGGAGGATTCGAGGGCTCTCAAAGGTCTCATCTCCGAGCTCTTACAACGTTCATCATAACCTTTGGAAGTTATACTAGCAACCATGTACTTCGCTGTTTTATTACCGGACTGCTTGTCCTGTGTACCTGATGCAGTCAAAATTAAGCACGATACCCACGAAACACTTTTTCGATACACTGTACCGGAAACTGTAAACGACGATGATCAATCGATCATACCTGCAGATATCAACTTCATGAGGCAGTACTTGCCTTGCATACTCGCTCTCGCCCGCATTTGGTCGAAACGATGCATTAAATGTCTGCAATGAACTTGCTCACTGTACAAATAGTAACGTCATGCCACATACCGAGAAACACGATTATCCCTTGACGATTCAATGTTCGGGGTATTGGAGGGAAATTTTGACTTAAGTCTGATTTGAATTTTCACCTTCTGAGACCGATTCGTGAAGCAGAAACGGGCCCCAGAAAAAATTTCGCAACAGAGATCGCCGAATTAACCTCGCACAAGTCCTGCATCGAAGCCAGAAAAACAGAGTAACATACCGCATAGAAGAGCCGTAGAAAGACCTACATCGTCGTCGCGTCATCGAGCTCTGGACAAGACAGCCGGGAACCTGCTAAGTGTATGGCGACATCCATGTTTTAGGCAGAGAACGTTCCAGTGGGATTCGACTAAGCACAAGGTCTAATAATGCTGCAGGAGAGATAACTCAAACTAGAGACTCGTACGCGGTGTTTTCTAGGATTCAAATTAATATCTGGCCAAGGGGCTCATTATGCTGCCGCTGCAATGATAGCACGCGCACCCTGTCATACCGTGTTTGTTTCAGAGAAACTAGACGGTAAGTGAACGAAACAGTTGCTTACCTTCAAGTTGTTGCTCTGCCACGGCGGAAGCGCACCGAAAGCCCTGTTTACAAAATTTTCCCCCAAGGGTACGTGCCAGTGGTGGTCCAGTTGCCGAGTAGGCCCAGTCCCGTTGTCTTGTCCAGTTGTCCAGGACACATATGTATTCTAGAGCGAATAGGAACATTGCCAGCCTGCGGTTTGATGGCTTGGCTCGGAGTCGGGAGGATTCCCGATGAGTGTGCGTACCATTGCACTAGTACGTACGCCTCATGCATGAATGGAATGGCATCATGATGTCGCTGACAGCGACCGACGTTAATAAGACGATGATAAAGACACTGTACATGGGATACCAAGGTATCCGTACTGTCGGGTTCAAGCCGCGTCTGGGGTTAGAGTTAAGCGTACACGAAGCTGACCCGGGTGTCTTCAATTTTGATGTTTGAGGTCATGCTGACTCGTGGATTCAGAGTCGTCGCAGCGTCGTGTGAGTCTCATGTCGTTCACTCGAAATGAGGTCATCAACCATCTTTGGACGCCGCTCTGCGTGAGCGGCGGGGAAGAATATGCAAGGGAGGACAAAAGGCTTGTACATACGCGGTAGATACAAGCGATGGAAACTACGAATCTACGAGTGAGTACCGCAGGGATGGGTGGGCTGTGAGGGCGGGCGCCTCGCAGCAATGTGAGCAGGACGGTTGCGCGCAGGAGTGTGAGCTGCGAGGCGCCGACATGAAAAATGGCGGCATGGAGTGAGGTATGGCAGTGGGTGCAGCGAGCAGCAAGGAGAGCGGACAAGCGCTGGTAGCACGGAGCCATGCCGCTACTCGTTACGTCATGTCAGCGTGGGAACACTGGGCTCGAAATTGGAACGCCGCTATTATCGGAGCACATCGCGGCTAGATATCAGACCGTCATCATGTCCAAACGACTTCCTACGACCCCGCCGCCAGATCCACAACCCACAGCCAAACGGACACACATGTCAGAAGAATACGAGAAAGCGAACAGAGAAATCTGCCAAGTCGTTGCATCACTCTTACGGGCTCGGCTTTCGTTGGACGAGATACTGCCCACTGCATTGCTAGTAGTTGCTCGGTTTGCCCCGCCCGAAGCGTGCATGAAGGATCTCTCCCACGAAGCAGCGATTGAGCTTATAAATAAAAATCCCGATCTCAAGCAGGCTTTGCAAGATGCCGTGCAGCGAGGAGAATATTACGATGTCATGTCCTTGCGTAGGTGCCTCGGACATGTCTGTCGGCCGTCTTGCTCATAATCGTTTACTAGCCATCCTCAAGAAAGGGGTGCAACAGACTGAGGGTCCTCCTCAATCCAGCTGTAAGATTTATACATTGCTTAGATTCGCATTATTTTGAGCTCAGGCTCAATCGCAGATCACTCTAACAGCGATGATAGTCAGTACCCTTTTCTATGCCTTCGTGCGCTCGGACTCATCGTCGTTTTCTATACCAGTCAAGGGTAGGTCGTTTTTTTTGGCTGTGTAGAACACCATCCAGCTGATCGCCATCGAAAGCGACCTTCGAGGCATTCAGCACCCCATATCTCGCCGCATTCCCTCAGGCCCTACTAGAGGCCGCAGACTCGTATTCACGACTTAAAAAAAAAACTCTAATGCCATTTCCATCATCCAGTCATCTGGAACAGGCAAGTCGCGGGGCGTGGCAGAAACAGCCAAAATTCGCTTTTCTTTCATGTTCAATCTCAGAGAAAAGTTGGATAAGGCGCAATATAGTATGGCCCCTTTTCTTCTTCTTCTTGGGCTCGGTCACAACAGA
>JBBPOD010000491.1:0-18063 GCA_038091255.1 Tylopilus intermedius | reverse complement strand
CTGCAAGCTGGAATGGTGGTGGTAAGTGACTTTCTCTGATCGTTCGCCTCGCACATTGACTGCTCTCAAACCAGACCATTGAGCCGGGCGTTTACTTCCATCCCGCTCTTCTGAAAGCATATGGCGTTCACTCCTCGCCATACATCAATACTGATGTTCTTGCTCGTTACGAGGGCATGGGAGGGGTACGAATCGAGGATGACGTCTTAATCACTGAGACAGGCTGCTCCAATTTGACGAAGGTCCAGAGCGGAGTGGAGTGGGTAGAAAGCGTTTGTGCTGGTGCGGATCTCATGTGAGGCTTGGTTGACAGAGAGCCTTGGCTCAGCGGTTTTGTCGTTTGGATCGAATCATCTCTCTAGTAAAGAACGAGTTGTATACCAGCGCATTGGAGCTTATATACTGGATCATCAAGACTATTCGCTGTTCTTAACACCTACTCTCTACGCGATACAGATCAGCCAACCATGGTCCGCTTTCTGCCACGGAGACGGACTGAAATGGACAAAATCTTTAGCGCCTTGCATTTGTATTTGGTGGACAACTCACCCTCCTCCAGTCTTTTTTTGATCTGATCCCAGTCTTTCCCGATGCGATTTCCATACGCCTCAAGAACCAAAGAGAATAGGGGTTCAGAGTCGGGATGTGTGGACGCAAAAGCACGTTCCAAGACATAAAGATCCACTGCTTTGTCTTCCACAAGCGTGGAGTGATAAGACAGACCGAAGTCGATCAACACCTGAAAGACGTACTCAAAGTCTATTTTGGTATCAACAGCACCGTGTTGACGCACCAGATTATTGTTGCTTGCTCGGAGCAACATATTTGACGTGGTCAAGTCCCCATGAACGGTATCGATAAGATGCAGCTTGGCAATTTCCGCACCAATTTTCTCCATGAGCGATTCTGAAGGATACGATCAGTTAAATCACAGAGCCTTCCCCTGCAGACTACTCACCGATGGTAATATCCTTTGAACAACCCCATTCAGCTGCTCGAGTACTTATGGTGTCGGGGATTTCTTCGTAGTCTGGTTCATTCACTCCTTCGGTCCCCTCGTGGAATACAAGCTCGTAACGTGGCTCGTCAGTTCCAGCTGGAATCAAATTCCGCACAGTCGGACCCTCTATGTATTCCAGCCCTAGGCAGCCTTCTGCTATGTCTACCAGCCTGATACCGGGCACATTCACGCCTGCGCTGCGATGAAAGTCAGTAAAATTTACATAGATGATCGCGTGATGAGTCAACCCTACCGCAAACATTTTATCAAAGCTCGAGCTTCCGATATCACGCGCTGCCGTGTCAACTGCGCATCCAATGTTGGGTGTCGATACTGTTTGCCGAATCGATGCTTGAAGAGAATGTCATCCATGACCGGTGTGGATGGACAACCCGCTTTGATGTCGGCCTCGAGGGGACCCCAGTCAGCATACGAAGACCGAAACCTGATGTATGTCTTGAATACCCTCTGAATGAGTCAAACATGGACGACGATGAGTGCCATGAGTATCCGTGACCACGAGCAATGATAGTAGGACTTGCAGCCTCAGCACCCTGTGACACCCATTTTGACATCTCTAACAAACGTTGGGCTGGAATCCATATCGTGGGATCAAATTCGCCAAACACCATTTCGTCGTGATGAATATGAAAGATCAATGTTGGCTTTGAGTTGGCGGTTAGTCGGAGGGCTGGTGACTCATCGAACTCCAGATAAGATTAAGCTTAGACTTCTAAAAACGGTAGTTACTACTATACTGTCAACTCTTGTGAATTACCTCGACCCTCGTTATAATAAGCTAGTTTATTTGAGTGCATCATGGACGCTGTATTTAGATCTGAGATGGAGTCAAGAGAAATCTCCGTCAATTTGGTTTGTTTCATGATTTCATCCACCAATGGTGTCATCTTCGGCCGCCTGCGCTGAAACAACACGTGAAATGACCCTTCCAGTGAAGACTTTTACATAATTTCACCAGTCCCCGTGGTGACGGGAATCGGATTCGAAGTGGGGTCCCGGCGGCCGACTTCGCTGTATCGCCATGACTCGGAGGAGATAGCGCATTGACACATGTTCAAGTTTTCGATCTACTAGCAGCTCGAATAGCGGCACTCACCAGCATGTTTGGGCCTGTCTGTCGCAGGATGTGGATCAATTTCCGAAAATTTCCGCTGCCTGAGGTGGTGGCCCACTGGGAGCCCGTACGGAAACAGCATGAGTGAAGGGCAACAGCTGGAAATCATCAACGTCATTCGGATTCCATACTCGATTTGTGCCTGCATTATATTATAATGACCTCTAACGCATCTTGCCTTAGTTCGCAGGCTGAATGACCTACCCCATGCCATCGTGATTCGTAATTCGCATCAACTATTCGAGGCAAGACACGGTGAGCCTCGGGCAATAGAAGTCGGGGGTGTTGTACCTCCGATGCCAACTTTCCCGCAACTGGACTTAAGCGAAAGAATCTTATCTGACCCCTGTATAGGATATACTTGGGTGGTTGTCGTCGGTGATTCGCAGCCTCCGTGGTTACCCCTGCATCAGGTGTGTGTCGAGGTCACGAAACTCCTCCGCACAATCGTTCATCGCCATTACACCCCCATAGTACTCGCTGCCGTGTCTCGCGACAAGTTTGCCAGGCTCAGCGCTTGACGGTAGTATTCCCAAAGTGGCAACAGGTCGGTTGTATTCTCACATAGTGACCGAAAGCCTTTCATGATCTTAGCAGGCCACCGTGATCCTGCTCCCGACCCCTCGCCTGGTCCACGTCATAAAAGATTACTAAGTGCATCCGAGTCCGACTCGGAGTCGAGGATTGTCGTAGTGAGTTAACATATTATATTTATCCATCTCACTCAGGATGTACACCGACACCTCGACTGCATCCGGACTTTCCCTTCAGGTCATTAGATTTGCAACACTACATTGAGATCGGGTGGACACGTCACGCTACGGCTTAACGTCAATGTTGGTCTCGTTTCCACGCTTTTCCTGAGAAGCGTTTGAATAATCGAGCTAGCGAGCCGAGTCTGATATCGCAAGCCTAATCATGTTCGGAAATTCGGGTTTCGCGTTCCAAGAACCGTTTGCGGGCATGGATTATAAAGGTGACGTTTCCTGGTGGGACGCGCCCCAACACCCGTGCCAACAAATCCAACATCCTTTTATCCAAGTCATGCCTCCACCCGAGGTTTCGCATGCTATAACGTTAGGACAACCGCTCACATTTCCGTTCAGCGGGAAAATCGCCACAAATAAGCTCATGAAGAGTGCAATGTCCGAGCGCCTCTCAACCTTTTCGCCATATGATCCAATGGAGCGTGGTCAACCCACTGAGGAGCTTATTCGGCTCTATGAAACCTGGGCAATGGGCGAGATAGGTGCGGCGTTTTCGCTGATGTCTTACACTCATTAAACCGTCTTCGCAGGGATAATAGTCACTGGAAATATTCAGATCAAGAAGGACCATCTGGAAGCTTCTGGTACGCCCTCGCTCTGCTTACCAGAACAACCTTTGATCTTTTCGCAATAGGAAATACAATCATCGACCGGGATTTACCACGAGATTATTTCGAGGACTACAGAAGGCTAGCGAGGGCTGCTAAATCGCATGGAAGTCTCGTGCTCGGGCAACTCAGTCACCCAGGTCGACAGGTTTCTATCACAATACAACCATACCCAGAATCGGCATCGGGGTTGGAGCACCCACCAACTTCTGGCGTGTTATTTGCACGACCGACGCCCTTGACTAAGGATGGTATCAGGGATATCGTCAGGCGATTTGCGCATGCAGCCCTGGTCTTGCAGAGAGCTGGATTTGATGGCGTTCAGGTAAAATTAAGTACCCTGTTGATAGTTAGCCTAATTTCCTGTCAGATCCACGCTGCCCACGGTTACCTCCTCCACCAGTTTCTGTCCAAAAGGTCCAACAACCGAACGGATGAGTACGGTGGATCTCTCCAGAACCGTATGCGCCTATTACTCGAGGTCATCTCCGAGGTCAAGCGGGTGGTAAACGATCCGACATTCATGATCTCTGTCAAAATCAACTGCGAGGATTCCGTACCCGATGGTATTACCACGGAAGAGTCGATTGCAACCGCAAAAATGCTGGAAGCCCTTGCGGTCGACCTGATCGAGATCAGCGGAAGAACGTATGAACAGGACGAGAAGTCGTCTCGGCAGAAGGTAAGCCATGTCTGTTTTCATCCAGAAAAATGTGCGACTCGGGTAAACGGTAGCAAAATCTGTTCTCTACCGCACGGGAAGCGTACTTTATTGATTTTGCGGACAAACTCCGGCAACATCTCAAACAATCCAAGATTGCCGTTACGGGGGGCTTCAGGACGACGCGGGCTATGGCAGAAGCAATAAACATGGGCTCCACGGATGGTTAGTTGCACGTATCCCTACTTCGTTTAGTGTGCTGATATTCGCAAAAATACAGTCATCGGAATTGCACGACCGATGACTGCAGAACCTTTCCTAGCGAAGGAAATTCTCCGGGCGACCAAGGTAGAAGCAAAACCAGACAAGCTTCCCCAAATTCAGCTACTGAGGGTCAGTCTCTTGGTTCTGCGGGGTTTTTTTCGTGACAGGTCAAACCCATACCACTAGATTGCCGCAGCGTCGTCTCAGATCGCTGAAATCGGCAATGGCGAAGACATCACTGACTTCGACAGTAGTTTCAATGTCTCAAGGTTTATTACTAGGATGCTGAAGGAAATACCTGCATCAATGTCTGAATTGCTTTCTGTTCACAACCATAGTACGCTGTAGCTCGTTGACGCCCTTTCTCACCTGTAATCGCCGATCGATACACTCTCCTTGCACTGTCTTCTGATGTACATTTGTGTACGTCGAATTGGATACCTTACTAGTAGTACCCTTCCTCTGGCCCTGGGCAAAGTGCCATCATGTTGAAGTTTATACTCTTCGCCTGTGACACATAAAACTCCTTAACATATCTTGCCGTGTCCTATATTTTCGTGTGAGAATGCACCTTGTACAGTCTGGTGTGTAAGATCGTGCCTTAAGGAGGTCGTTGCATTCGCCCCTGTCAATCGGGCCAATTCGACCCCCGTCCAATTCAATAAGGCGCCACCGTTTCGTCGCACCACCGCTAGGCGTCGCAGCTGGAGCCCTGACAAAGCATGTGAAGTGCAAATCGGTATCTAAATCTTGGGGCACTGCGGTTTGACCCGACGACGCAGCGGATTCATGTATCTTCTCGAAAAGCGGCGTCGTTTCCAGCAATTTTGCGCGTTCCTCTGGTGTCTTGCCTAGATAGGGATTAATGTATGGCGAGAATGGAGGTGAGGGCGACAGCATACCATTACATTCCTCAATAAATTTGGCGAGGGGGCTCCCGGAAATGAATGATACGTCCGTCTACATGCACGATTCTGTGAACATGAACGGCGAGAGCGAAACTCCGTGGATACCAACGTTCGCCAAGCTGTGGATCAAACCCATCGTGCCACATGCGTTTGAGATCTTCCGACGATGACCATCAGTCACAGTCCCGAAGCAAACGGTGAAACGTGTACCGTTTGCTTCATCCAGAATACCCCTTGATCGATGGGTTCCTGCCCGCTGGTTTGGATCTTGGTGTCTTCTTCCCTTCTCTTGGCGGCAATTGTGCCCGCGCAAGGGAAGAGCAGTGCGACCGCTTTCACCCCAGCGGGTACCATTCTGAGAAGCTATGAACCGATGTCAATAAACAGTGACAGCGCTAACGTTAATAGAGATGATCCGATGCAGGTACCTCATCGTCCAGCCCGAAGACATCTTGGAAACAAGCCTGATCCTTTGGTAGACCAGCTGCATACGCCCACTGAGGGCCATAATAAAGAGGTTGAGCTGCGCCAGAATCGACGGATCCAAATCGTCCACACACCGAATTAAACACCTGCCGCGGTGATCCCGCGTAAATAAGGGGCTATCAGATTGTGATGTGTATCACCTCTGGGTTGCTTTCTAACGGAATCCAACGAGAGTGTGCCATAAAGACGAAGTTGCTAGTAGAATGAGTACAGATCGTTGCTGTTGAAGAAATAGATCAACTAGTACTAGGTCTGGGGCGCAGTGGACTCGGACGAAGTTGGTTGATCGGTGAAGAAGTCGTTGTATATCAGGTGACCTGGCTCAAATTCCCACGACAACACTCGCCCTCAGTAGCACTACTCGCACAAGCCTGAGTTTGCTGGTGACTTAGCATTCACTGGCAACATATCACAAACATGTTCAGCCTCAGAGCCACGGGTTTCCGAAAATTAAGTCAAACGCACTGTGGTTCAATCCCCCGAATGTTCAGCACACTATATAGTGAATTAGGTTTGCGCCAAACAAGTTCGAGAAGCACTGCCCTCGCCGGCGTAAGCGATTAATATTGTGTAGTTCGGATCGCAGCATGTATCCATCGTCTGACGCTGTTGATCAATACAAAGGTTGTGTCCATGGACTCGAGTTCACCATCAGATGGGGCATCTGTCCCGTATTACGACGGTATGTTGTAACTTGATGGACCCGCACCGTGACCTTGCTGATCGTTTGGACCAGTAATCGTTGTTGGTGGTGGTGTGGCAGGTTGCGCGACTGCGCTGTCCATCTTCAATTCTCGACCTGAGACTTCCATCCTGGTGTTGGACGACTGCGATCCCAGTGCCTTCAAGGTAGTTCTTGTTTGCATTTTCCCTGAATTGTGATAATTAGGGTGCAGATCGGAGAGTCTTTGCCAGCCGTCGCGAAGCAGGTACTTGCAGGGCTTTGTCCTCAAGCGCTCGAACGTATCTCTGACGACAACAACTTCATCGAGCACTGTGTGTTCGTCAAATCTACCGGTAATGCTGCTTGCTGGGAAAGTCCATCCCTGGAAGAAACCCATACGATTACCAACCCATTTGGCATGGGATGGCATCTTGACAGAGCAAAGTTTGACCGGATCCTCCGGGAGTGCATAGTCGACGTATCCCGGAATAGGATTCTGCTCGTGAAAAACTCTTTCGAAGATGTGCACGTAGCCGAGGGCGATGACAGATGGCTCGTGTTGACCGCTGGCCCTCGCAAGGAGCCGAGTGTGATCTATGGATGTAGGTGGATCATCGATGCTTCGGGCCGAAGAGCTACCGTTGGCCGGAAGGTACAAACTATTTCTGGTCGCATTCCGCGTTGGCTGACAACCTGACCCGGATGGCAGCTCGGATCGAGGACAGTCAAGGAAGATAGCCTCCTTGCGTTTTATGCCGTCTTTGTCCGGCCGCCGATTACCGGTGATCCCAATCGCCGTACCTTGATTGAAGCCTGTGAATCCGGTTGGTGGTACAGTTCGCCACTTCCCGGAAACCGTCGGGTCGTCGCTTACCATACCGACGACACGGATTCCACCGTTCCCGCTGTCCGACAACTGGACGGCTTTATGAATCTCCTTCACTATTCCACAACCCATATCTCACGCCTCATCACCGAAAGCGAATATGACGTTGATGTTGAATCAAGCACCCGGTATCCCGTGTGCACGTCGGCTTGTTCGACTCGTACCGCACCGCTGTCTGGCATCGTCCCAGGCTCGGGGCCAAGATGGTGTGCAGTGGGAGATGCTGCCATGGCGTTTGATCCCTTATCGTCTCAGGGCATGATAACAGCCTTGAAGGTCGGTGCAGCCATGGGCGATATCGTTGCTCGTGACCTGGAAACCCGGTCGGACGACGATGTTCGGGCGGCCGTGCCAAAGTTGTACGGGGAAGTATGGTCCAAGTACGCCAAGGAAAAGGCGTATGTTTATTCCAAGGGACGATTTGAAGGAGAGTTCTGGAAATCGAGAAAGTAACGGCCAAAGCCGTATCTGTTAGAATAGTTATGTCCAGTGTACTGTCGTTATCTACTGCGTAAGGCACTAGGGTATAGTGGGGACAAACAACTTGAAACAACGGCTTTGTCAAGAATAAGCGAACCCAACTATTGGTATACCTCATGCGAATGCAATGAGCTTGAAGAAAAGGCGAGTCCACTAACTAAGTTGTTCCCAAATCTAACGCACTCTGAAACAGTAAACTCGACCTTCTTGTCCGAGTTCGGTACTCGAATCCAATCCCTCCACCACCATGTCCTCCAAAATTACTCGAGATTCCGACCAACCCAATGCGCTATGCGCGCCCCGACTTTTTGAACGCCATTGCCCATGACACACCATTACCCATGATTGTAGATGCGGAATGCGGGATGCCACTAGACCTTGGACGCTGGGAGTGTTTGTGGGGCGAGGAAGCAGATGACTCTGGTGCGTGTGCTACCCTTTTGCGAATAGGACCGCGCTCATGACCTTCCTTTAGCACTAAATCCTGATCCAGAGAACCTTCCTCCGCTGGATCCAAAAGATCGTTTTCTCCTCGGTGACCCATCTGCAAACTCGACCCCATATACAAACGGAGTTGCGCCAGCGGCGGGGTCTGGCGCGTCCACACCTCTGCCAGCTCACGTGCCATGGCTACGGAAGACTGAGTACCTCAGCAGAGAAGGCGTCCAACGGGGATCATCTCTCCAAGAAATGTGCTCTATTTGTCGCTTTCATGCGTGTTGTGTGTTTGCTAACGCGATGTGTGACAGGAAAGCACTGCCGCAATACATTGACGTGTCTCACTCCGCTCAGCTCCGAGACATTGAAACCTCTTTTGCTGCATGCAACGGCCCATCCCAATTCGACCTCTCGACGCTCCGTCATCCCAATAAGCCAGGCATCACAGCCATCGAATCGTTCGAGATATTTCCAGATGCCGATATTTGGGCCAACGCATATGATTTGTTCAGGTTCAATGAGCGGCCTGGCGACAAACCAATCGATGTCCGTCACGGTCCCCGTCTGTCGTCATCCAGTCTCTGATGTTCCTGCTGCAGGTGGAAGATCCTCGGTTAGATTGTGCTATTTTCCGGCCCATGGAATCCGACGGGGATCACTTCTTGTCTTACTACCTCACCAAGGATGACGAAGCTGCGCTCGAGTTCAAGGAACGACGTAGGCATGGCGCACCCGCGACGTCGGAGGAGGAGGAACATAAAGTATGTGCCGTTTTTTGTTGGGCAACATATCATTCATCCGACCTGGATGGGACAGACAACCGCATTTCAGTTTTGGCGCGACCTCGAGACCGTCAAAATTGAGCAAGAAGTACCCAACGAATTCCTACTTGTGATTGACAGTGGTGATACACAACCGAATGTCTCTGGTAGCGGGGAAGAACGACTCAAAGGCGCGTACTACAAGAACATTGAGCGAAAGATGACTCTCAAGAAGAGGCGGACGAACGTAAGTGACGAACGCAGTCCGTGATCCTGTATCTTAACACTCCCTTTTCGCAGGCCAATGAGTACGCAGACAAATGGCAAGTGGTGCACATTTCGCATCTGCCGATGAGCAAAGAAGAAATGGAGGAGCGAGAAGAGCTCCTTGCAGAAGTTACCGACCCCGGTTTCTTGCTCAACAGAGATGATGTGGACGCAGATGGCGAAATTGATGTTGATGCTTTAGGGCATCAGGCACCTACAGAGGCAATTGGCGAAAAAGAAGACATTATGGCCGATATATTCTGATATCCGATTTGTTGTACTGTTTCAGCTTCTTTGCCAAGACTAATCCCGCGCACTGACAAACCTGAGAGTGGCAATATTGTCTAGCAACGGCTGCGCAATGAGTGTTGACAGACGAGCAACTGGGTAGGTTCATCATGAGCGCGCTGAGCTAAAAAGACGGAACGGCGGGTCCGCGGTTGATTGCAATGCTGACGGGATTTTTGCCTCGAACGTAAACTATTTTGGTGACCGAATCCTAATTTTGCTGAAACTTGTATTGCGGTGGTCTTTATTGGACCGTCGACAACTGGTGGCGAGCTTCTATGATCTATCAGCCACACACGAGTCAGTGCAAAATCATCATGGATGAATACGGGGTATATATGATGTCATCGTGGGTCTCTTCCGAATCGGACATTAGCACAGCACCCGCTGGTGGAAAACTAATCAATCAGAAACCTAGCCACCAAGCCGAGATGGGCCAAGGACCGAGTGGAGTAGTAATTCCGTTTTTAAGTTGTCAAGTCATGTGCGCATCGGACTAGAAAGATGTCCGATGGGGCTTATTGGCTGCTTCGTAAGGTGTTCCCATCCTGGTGCCCTGACGCTTATTTTGCAGCACAGAATCGGATCGACTTGACAGATTTGACTTTTGCCAAGCTTGGGCATAATCAAGTGACCACTGGCACTACCATCGGTACATAACTCCGCATACCCATCGTGTGAGGTTGGCTCACCCAGAGTCTGAGAAAACGACTTGGATATCCGAGGTGAATCACACGTATCCACCTTGCGGTAAAGAATTCAATACGCCAATGACAGTCGCATCCTGGATCAGTGATGCATTGAGATTATTCTGAGTGGTATAGAACGGTGATGTAGTAAAGACATCGAGTCAGATAAGCCATGGAGAGAATGCGGCATGAACCCAAGTATGATGGGATAGATACATTCCCAGCCGTTTCCTTGTGCCTATTCGGATGCTTACCTTGACCTCCATTTGGGTGTCTCTGACTTCGATTTCGCAGATTGCCAACAATTTGATCGATTTATATATGGAGTTGGTTACAATGAGCTCCAGGTCGCGAAATAGAACCTCCGCGTTCCAGGGCATAGCGCCGTGCAGCGCGCGCTCCGAATGGCTATCGTATGTTCGGTTGTGTGGTGGACGCGTGCTCGCGTGCAGACGGCTCTTGGGAAGGTTCCGGACCATAGCCTCCGGGGTCCTAGAGTATCCGAGGTCCGAAGTGCGTTGACCGAAACGCCGAGCCTGCACGTCGAGCGCATGTTTGCCACTGAAACCAAACGACTTGCGCATCTCAAGCTCCGCTTATACTTTTGCATCAATTAGGGTTG
Source organism: Tylopilus intermedius (assembly GCA_038091255.1). Taxonomy (NCBI): domain Eukaryota; kingdom Fungi; phylum Basidiomycota; class Agaricomycetes; order Boletales; family Boletaceae; genus Tylopilus; species Tylopilus intermedius. Next base: position 7,139 of record JBBPOD010000491.1, on the reverse strand, counting down.
TGGTTTCACAGGCGGACATTCGCCGCCTCGGTGCATTTTCGAAACGAACATTCCGCATTTCGCTGTGATCCTCTGCCATACATTTATCTCAACCTGAACCCGACATGTCCCTACTTCTCACCCCCCTCCGACATGTCCTCTCCTGGGTGTCTTCACTTTCGTCGTCGTATTATCAATGACATCCTCCGTGTCGTTGTGCTCCCCCCTCTGATTTTCTCTGCGGTCGCACATGTTCTTCACGTCCGGCTGGGCTGGTGGTCCTTGCCCGCGTATCTGTTGTCCATGTTCCTCGCTGCTGTCGCGAGGGTCCAATACACCCAGTTCATTCAAAAGAGGGAGGCTGCGCAGCTCGGTGCCAGACATATTCCCCGAGTCATCGGGAAATGGCCTGGAAACATTGATGTCATGCTGAAACTGCGGAAAGCATTCGCATCCGGTTATCTCTATAATCCTTATCTGGAGCTCTTTGAAGAGTACCAGTGTACTACTCTGAACACTCGTATCTTGTGGATGGACAATGTGAGTATGACCACTCCCGCCCGATCCGATGCTTAGTACATCCATCCATCATAACGCAGATAATCTCCATGGACGAGGAACATGCCAAATATGTCCTGTCGACAGGGTTCAATCACTTTTGGCGCGGGACCGCTCAACGAGAGCGGATGTAAGCTTATATGATTTTTCGATACGTACACTCCCCTCAACGTTTTTGCAGGGAAAGCTTTCTGGGGGATGGAATCTTCAACCGCGATGATCAGGCAAGTGTCCCTCTTGGTTCTTCGTGCCAACTTTATTCATTCCTTATCCAGCTGTGGAAATTGGTAAGTACCATGCGTATCGACTGAGACGGTGCTAAGGCTCGTTGTAAGCACCGAACGCTTGCACGTCCCTTCTTTGCGCGAGATAGGATCTCCGACTTTGAATTGTTCGACAGACATTCGCATCGAACACTTTCGATATTATCGGACATGGCGGTTGCCAATCAGCCTTGCGATGTGCAGGACCTTTATGCCCGCTTCACTATCGATGCTGCCTCAGAGTTCTTGTTTGGCAAGAACCTGGATACACTTTCAGGCCAACTCCCGACGCCAGGCTCAGCGAGTACAAGCGAACGTGGGTCATCTACAGATGATGCCTGGGGGACATTTGTTACCGCCTTCGAGACGGTGCAACGAATCATAACTGCCCGCGGTCGGATGGGGATCATATGGCCCGTGTTTGAACTGCTCGACGACAAGACAGTTCCCTATGTGGATACGATCAGACAATGGGTCGACCCATTGGTCCGCCAAACGTTGGAAGACAGGCTCGCGTCAAAGCAGGCCGGGGTCCGGGATGACCTTGAGGACAAAACGTTCCTGCAACATCTGGCTGACAGCACCGAGGGTTCGTTGTGAGTATTTTGATGCCATTATCCCACTAATCTATATCTAGATGTTGGGATGATTCGGGACCAATTACTCAATATACTACTTGCCGCAAGAGATACCGTGCGTGTTCATCGAGGACAAGAAGCTTTCGATTCTGACAGTCCCATCTTGAAACCTAGACGGCTTGTTTACTGACCTACGTCACTTACTTCCTCGCTCTGCATCCGAATGTCGCGCGAAGGCTCAGGGAAGAAGTGTTGAGCGTATGCGGCTATGGCACACCCACGTATGAAACCATCAAGAAGCTGAAATACAGTGAGGGTCATGTAACAATCGTGATTGACGGCAACTAATCTATTGCCATAGTGAAGGCGGTTATCGATGAGACTCTGCGACTGTTCCCACCTGTGCCCCTGAATCAGCGTCAAAGCCGGCCAATGTCGTGTACCCTCCCACCTCCTGACAAAACATTCCCCACTACATCGGACAGAACCCTTTACATGCCTAAAAGCACAACGTTTTTCTATTCGACTCTTCTGATGCAACGGAATAAGACACTGTGGGGTCCTGACGCAAATGAATTTGATCCAGAACGTTGGATCGACCCAACCAGGCTATCGAGATTCACTTCCAATCCTATGATGTTCACCCCATTCAGTGCCGGACCGCGTATCGTGAGTGCTCTATTTATCTTCACGTGATGATGGGCTGAGAGCCCGCCCACTGCCTATTTAGTGCATCGGTCAGAACTACGCCTATAATGAAGCCTCATTTTTCCTCGTCAGGCTGATGCAGCAATTTGATACCTTTACATTGGCTGCAGATGCACAACCACCATTTTCACTGCCCCCTTCGGAATGGAAATGTGGACGCGGGCGTCAGGCCGTGGAGATGATTCGACCTGAGGCTGCCATGACGCTGTTCGTCAAGGTAAGCGATTCATCTCCGCATCTAGGCAAGTTGTTGATGTGGAAAATGAATTAGGGAGGCCTGTGGGTGCGACTGGGAAAGGCTTCCATGCTTTGATCAGTCCAGTATTGGGTCTCTTCAGCGTGTGTGTGATGGCGTGAATGGTGATTAGATCCTTGGGAACATGGATGCTTGGATGGTACGATATTTGTCAACCTATAATTATCCATCACTTGCAAATAACGTGTATATCTAACATGGCATGTACGGATGAATGTTCAAACTGCTGTGCAGCACTCCTTCCCAGTGATTAATGCTTGGCGGACGGTGTTCTACCGAGGTTGGTACATACCCGCCGTCACGAGGCACATCGAGGAATGTACCCTACGCGGTCCTGCACCGACGGGCTCACGAAAGGTAATCCACTGGCAGTGCTGCCTAGGGCAATGGCATCTCGCGCTCTATCAATGGACGCGTCTGACTCCCTTCCGTAAACATCATGGGCTTTCCGTCGGGATACCTGCAGGAGGGGTGATGAATCCGTCATGGCTCCTTCCTTGTCGACCAACGGGGGGGTGTCTTTGAAGAACGTGTAACCGTCAAATCCCTCCGTTATGAACGCGACCATGGAAACCGTGTAACCTGTCACTTCGTCCAATCGCACTCTGCGGGCTGACGCCGCCGGAGCGCCGCATGTGAGACTTGGCGCAAGGTGACAGCATGGACGCGGGAGCTGACCGGCGCCTGTGGGTCGATATGGAACGCGAGGCCAGACTGAGAGACTTGGTGGAACCGCCCATCGATAAAATCGCAAGCGGCATTCTCGAGCGCCTCGGCGATGATTTGTCCCCGAAGGCGCTCCACTACGAACGAGTCATCGAACGGTAGGATATCTGTCGCGGATGGCGGCGTTTAGCAGGAAGCAGTTTGAAGCGTGCCTTTTTTCCCGGTGGGTAGGCGCGGGGGTCAACGGGCGACGACACACACCGATCAGGTCTTTGAGGGTGATGACGCCGGCTTCAATGGCCCTATCGCACCGCAGGCTGCCGGAGTTAATGCACGCGACGTCGGTGTTGTAGAATGCCCGGACTGCGTCTGCCAACATGTTGCCCAGGTTCGTCTCTTTAGCCCGAATGACGGGCGCGCGGCCGTCCAGGGGTACAGCACTATGAAAAAGGAACCTGTTAACCCTGTCCGCACTGCGCGTCTGGAGTTGGGTGAGGATATGATGGATACCGCCATCATTTCAGGAAGATCGTCTGACAAGGTAATGTTACGTGTTCGATTGACTGTTCGGGAATGCGTCAATAGACCGCAATGTCCTGACTGAAAGCGGTTTAGACCACCTTTGATACACCCTATGAACACTTTGCCGTTCTTCCGTGCAAGCCACTGATCGTGATGTCGCTAAATTCCTGAAGTCCGTTCCAGGTTTGATGAGTTTAATATCTCCCTCCAAGGTATTGCCCATCGCTCCAACGTTGACTCCGTACACAGCCAGATCAATGGTCGTGATCATCCGGAATCAAATTGATGTCCCTATCGCACGATCTGGCGAGATTCACATCTTCCTCGTGACGCATGTGAGTAATCGCGATAACCGTATCCACGCCCAGCGTAGTATGGAGTAACTTGGAAATGCGTTGCGCCACAGACGCAGGATCAAGAATGCTGCAATCCACGGGAAGGTGCTGATAGTTTGATACACGGCCGCTGTGACGTTCGATAAGCAGATCAGTCAGAGGTGCTTCTCGGAGCGGTCACCAACGAACTTTCCTGCGAGGCCAAAGAAGCCAGTTCTTATGCCCCTTCTTTCAAGTACGAGGTATTCTTGGGCTGTTGCCATCAGCCATCCGTCGGCATGCACTGCATTCGAACGTGAGTAGCCACGGGAATTGACAACCTTTGGAGAGATTGGCCAAGACGTCCTACAGCACTCGGCGCGACACTGAGGAAGGCGCCACGGCTGAGCATGATTTCAATAGCGTGCAACATCTATCAGGAGATGGTTTAGTGCTGGTGTCATGTGTTCACCTTTCATCACGGCGCCCTCGGGCGATGGGCTGAAACCGTCTCCACCGAACACGGTGATGGGTCGTTCCGCTTTAGGGACATTTCTGGCTTTGCGAAATACATGAGACAGTCTTCCAAGGGCCGTCTCCAGTGCGATGTGATACTGTCACGATTCCTAGGAGTTCAGAGGGGACATCATTCGCACTGCCTGCACTAGTGCGCGACTCACCACGTCGTTGAAATGTACTGAGAAGGATGGTTCGTCATACGATGAAGTAACCACCATTCAGACGCACCCTAGGAGATATCAATCCAGAGGAAAGCCTCTGAGTTGGTGGGAGTAAGATCACAAGAAAAATCGCGTTGCTATGTTAAGATGATCATGGGAGCGACTCCGAGCGACTCCGAGTCATACCGCGGACTCGGAGAGACCGACGGAACCGAGGAGGTGATGCCAAGGCGGATCAGCAAATCAATGAATGTAACAATACATCATCCATCCCTATTCACTGTTAGCATAGGTTCAAGTTCTTGAAGCAAACTTGAACTTGGAGTGGAATACGGAGACCTTCTAAAACGAGATATGTCGTCGGCACTCGCCTGCGATGTGAGAATTTTTCTGGCGGCGACTCCGTTTTCCGACTCAACCACTGCGAAGAGCGTCTTTCGCTTGGGCTGTTACGCCCCTTGTTTCAGCGTATAATCTGGAGAATATTTTCCTATATTCTTCTGCGCAACCTCTCGCAGTTTGGCTAGATCCGAGATATGCATTCTGCTGGCAAAGGCCCTTTGCGACGGGTAACACGAGCCGCTGGTGTTCGACGGACGCGCATTTCGACCCCTCGCATCGCGGATACACCTTTCTTGTTTAGAACCCTCTCTTTAACTTCATCTTCCCGACCTCGACCTCTGTTTCACCTGACTTCGGCTCCGGAAATTCGTCCATCCTTGGTAAAGGCCAACCCGCCAAAAAGCACAAGAAGCGTCAGCTCTGTTTCATCGACGCTGGAGGAGTATGATGGTATGCTTGTATTGATATTCTCAACCTTGAATGTATGGGCTAATACCACGCCAGTGTGTGTCATTGGAGGCGGTCATGCTGGTTGTGAAGCGGCTACTGGAGCAGCGCGAGCCGGAGCCCGAACGTTGCTGATCACGCAAAACCTGGATACTATTGGGGAGCTGTCGTGTAATCCGTCTATCGGAGGTGTTGGAAAAGGGACGTTGGTTAGAGAAGTGGATGCATTGGATGGTGTCATGGGAAGGGTCACAGGTGGGTCGTAGCTTGGGCACAATGATCGATCTTGACTATCGCCCTTATCAGACAAGGCAGGCATACAGTTCCATATGTTGAATAGGTCCAAGGGACCAGCGGTTTGGGTAAGTGAGATATCTTTGAATGTTATACTGAGATTTCAAGAGTAACCCAGGGTCCACGAGCGCAAGTTGACCGCAAATTATACAAACGGCATATGCAGGATATCATATTCAACTATGCTAGCCTGGATGTTCGCGCTGCTAGCGTGTCGGATCTTGTTTTCGACCACCAGCTGGCTTTGTCTAGCTTCAGTTCCGCAGTCTGGGGCACAGTGACTGGTGTTCGATTAGGCTAGTGACCACAAATCCCGGTGGGAACCGTAGACTAATATCTACATTGTTAGATACTGGAGATGTCATCCCATGTTCGCAGGTCGTTATCTGTACCGGGACCTTCTTGTCCGGCGAGATACATATTGGTGCGTGGTCTAAGCTGTAGTGCATTTCAGGATTAATGTCATCCTAGGAATGAAACGTTTTCCCGCTGGTCGAATCAACGAAGCACCAGCAATTGGGCTGTCCGCCTCATTGCGTGCAGCCGGCTTCCAGCTTGGGCGTTTGCAGACTGGCACTCCGGCACGGCTAGATAAAAACACGATCAACTTTAGTCGACTAGAGAAACAAAACGGCGACAGCTCTCCGTACCCGTTCTCATTTTTAAACCATAAAGTTGATAATGAGGTACGATCCCTGTGAGTGGCGCGTGGTTCAAGATTTGAAATCTAGTCTTCCTCAGCACAACCAAATCGTTTGCTATATGACTCATACCACCCCAGAAACCCACAAGTTGATCAAGGAGAGTATTCACTTGAGTGTTCATATCCAAGAGACTAAGAAAGGTACACACTCGTTCGATGGTTGTCTTGGTCCTTCAACCACTTACTACCAGGTCCGCGCTACTGCCCTTCTCTCGAGGCTAAGGTCACTCGGTTCGGAGACAAGGGTAGTCATAAGGTTTGGTTGGAACCAGAAGGTTACGATTCAGGTGAGTACACATTTCCTTGTAAAAGAACTCGCGCTAAGCCTGTTGTAGACTTAATATATCCCAATGGCTTATCGTGCTCCATGCCCGAAGAGTTGCAAGAACTTATGATGCGTACAGTTCCAGGCTTGGAAAACGTCTGCATGGTCCGACCCGCGTACGGAGTCGAATACGACCATATTGATCCCCGGGAGCTTCAGCGTGAGTCGCTATACCTTCTTGTTATTCATGCTCTCAATACAGTCGGTAGCAACGCTCGAGACAAAGAGGATCAAAGTAGGTTGTCCTTTAGTTGGATTTATGCATTTCTTGAGTATTTGCTAGGGTCTTTTCCTTGCAGGGCAAATCAATGGGACAACAGGGTACGAGGAAGCCGCAGCACAAGGCTGTATTGCTGGTATCAACGCCGGTCTTGCCGCACGGAATCAGCCGCCACTTTCCATCACCCGTGCGGATGGGTACACAGGTGTCATGATTGATGATCTTGTGACTAAAGGAGCAGAGGAGCCATGTAAGCACCTGCGCTGGCCTCATCAAATCACCCG